>PVJH01021481.1:0-38487 GCA_004026705.1 Nesogale talazaci | reverse complement strand
AGAAAGAGAGCATTATAGACAATACATATGTACCTTTGTTCCTCATCTTCAACTGGGTTTTTTTATCTCCTTAAAGGGCACTTCTGTTGTGAGATTTTCACTTCTTTAATTCTTTTTCAGTTAGACAGACAGACATATAGATAGCTGCTATACAAGCAACTCCAATTCATAGCAGCCAGCCCTGGTGGTTTATTGGTGAGGTATTGGACGTTGAGCCACAGTGTTGGCGGGTCAAGACCACCAGCAGCTCCACAGGAGAAAGACTGAGCTGTGTAATCCCACAAGCATTGACAGTCTTGGAGATTGACAGGAAATTGCAGTCAGTCAGCATTGACTCAATGGCAGTGAGAGCTCTAGAAAAAAGAAACAAATGCTGTGATGATTATTATTGTCAGCGTGTTACAGTTCATTTTTAGTTAGTATTGCACCAATCCACCTCACAGAGAATCTCCTTACTTTTTCCAGCTGTCTATTTCACGAAACATGATGCCATCCTCCAGTAACTAATCTTTCCTGATGATATGCCCAAAGCAAAAATGTCAGACAATGTCTACTGTGAGCTAATAGTTTCAGTGGCTAAATTTTGGAACTAGATCGCCCAAGTCTTTCTTCCTAATCTGTCTTATATTGGAAGTTTTGCTGAAACTTGCCTACCCTGAGTGACCCCAGTGCCATGCCCAGTGAGAAACAAAAGCATGATAAACTTAATGCTGTGAAAAAGACGGCAGGGAGAGACTCCTCTCACAGTGACAGCAAACTTAACAGTTGACATTTTAATGCTTGATCACCTCCAGTTTGGACTTGATAAGCTGATTGCTCCATGCGTTAAGACCCACTCCCATTCAAGTAATTTCTCCCAACATGGCAAATTCTCTGCTCTCAATTGGACAGTTGATGTATTTTGTATGTACATATGTATCCATCTATTATAAAATGTACTTGTATGTCTACCTATGGAGTCTACAGTAGGATATAACAATGTCCCCAGGTGGCATAAATGGTCTGCACTATAGGAAGCTTGGACCCCTTTGGAATCACTGAAGAAGAAAGATCGGGTTATATGTTCCTGTAAAGTCTACAGCCAGTTCTACTGGCTGAAGCAGTTCTACTCTGTAACAAATGGGGTCAGCAGGAATAGCAATTGACTTGAAGACAACTAGCTTTACTTTGTTTTGTTTTATACAACTTAAATTTAAGTACACACTAAATAATGCCATGTATTTCTCCGTGGACAAATATATGTACACCCATGCTCTAACTTTTTGTTGCAAGTAGTTTCAAAGATTTATCATGGCTTCAGTAGATAGAAAAGGTATTGGGTCATTTGTTTCTTACTTTTTGCCACAAGTTGGAAATCTCTGATCAAATATTGCTGCTTTGGTAGCAAGAATGCTTGGACTTATTTCAGAGAAAAGGAATAAATTTTAATCTGGAGAAATGTAAATAAACCAAACCATCCTTATGGAAGGTACGATGTTATCAATTACCCTCTATGCTTTCTTTACTAGGAACTGGGGATTGGAAGAAGCAGAAAATCACTACTGACTTCCATAAATACCATCTTCTCCAAGCAGCCCAGTTGTTCTTAATGCTCTTTCCCAGAATTGAGATCAGAAAATTTACCATCCTGGGAGAATTTACTTGAATGGGAGTGGGTCTTAAAGCATGGGGCTGTCAGTTTATTAAGTCCAGATGGAAGGTGGTCAAGCATTAAAAGGAGCCAAATTACAATGTTAAGTTTGCTCTCCCTGCTGTCTCTTTCGCATCATTAATTCATTGTACAGTCTTTTCATTCTTTCTTTGGTAGCATTGATTATCATAAATTCATTGCTTTTAACCCAGATATGTCAATCTGTATCCTCTGCTTCAAATTTATCACCAGCTCCATAATCCAAGAAGGATAAAGAAGGCCTAGAAGTCAGCAAGGATAAAGACATGTAGAAAAAGGTCCAAATTGGAAGTTCTTAAGTTTAAAGGTATTTATTTGAATTATAAATTGACAGGATTTATAAATATCTGCAAATACAATTATTCTACATAAACATGAATCACCATAATACCCTAAGTACTCACATTAAATTATTCATTCCTACAGAAGATACTCCAATTAACTCAGTCTTTTCTATTCAAGATTTTTTTAGAGTAATGATTGCATTGTTTTTTATAAACTGTATAAGTCCACTGTAAGAACTTAACCAAATTAGGTTACAATGGCGACTGAGTAACATTTACCAGAGGATCTTCACAGACATCAGCTCAGGAGAGTTACTGAGAGGGAAATTCAACACTGGAGGGTTGCAGAAGGAGCATCATAAAGATAAGTAGGCACGGATCTATTAGGGTTTGAGGGACTAGGTGGTTTTGCTTACCACAGTGAAGGCCAACAAGGGTTTGACCTTAGCAGGAGCCGAGATCATTTGGGGCTAGCACAGAAGCTTTATCTCAACACAGCAACAGCTTCTTCTGCCTCAGGGCAGAGATTCAACCCCTCCAACCCCACGATCAGGTATTGGGGCTCAGCTCTATTGTTACTTTTGTTTTCCTCACTTATTTCTATCACCCACAGCTTCAACAGGTTTAGATTTTTTTTCTCTTTCTCTTCCTTTTTCTTTCATGCCACTGCTACCTCCAGACCAGTCCCCTTAGCCTAAGGTATTTTCACCTACCCCCCACCCAGCTGGGAATGCTCACCCTCTTTGCCATAAACAGAGACTAAGGAAAGCCAGTCTACTCTCTGCTGAGGGATAGCTATCCTGCCCAACTTCTTTGGGGGAAATACCACCCATCTGCAATGTGCAGTTCTTGACACTAGACTGAGAAATCTCACACACCTTCTTTGGAGGAAATCTTGCATATGTGGTTGAGGAAGCTCCTTTCCATCCTCTGTGGTCCCACAAGACTGAGGGAACATCCTCCCAACTGATGTAGTGCCTCTCACAGCCTAAGGCAGCTCACAGCCAACACTTGCCAATGACACTGCTTTAAGAACCTCTGCCCAACCTCAAGAGCATTCTACCTGAAGAGGGCAATTCTGCCGACAATTTGTAGTGGTCTACACCAAATTGGGCAACCCACCAGCCTTCTGTGACACTCATTGGGATGGTGCTCTAAGCCACCATGGGCCACACCATCACAGCTTCTTGTGAGATAAATCAATACAGCATCATTCTCATGGGTCCACAACAACCCATTCACTGTTTCCTGAGAGGACCAACCAACTTGCCCTTCTAATAAAAGAATATTGATTTACTAAGAAAAGAGTGAAGCCATGGGAGGGCAAAGTGGTGGGCCAATTCCACAGTAAAATTAGTTGCGGGCAGTTTGAAGAAGCATTCTTACTAGTTGCCAAGAAAGAGCCAATGCTCTTCGACTCCCTGGAAAATGGCACCTGGCTCCTATTAAACAACACAATGTAACAACAATTAGCCCCGAGGACCTCAATGAAAAACAGAAGAAACAAAAGGCAATGGAAGAAGATGTCCTGAACCTAACAAAGTACATAAAAGAAGCAGACAGTGAGTGATCTGTCACCGAAAAAAAATTTCAGAATGCTGTTTGGAGTCATACAGGATGTGAGGGAAACAATTCAGAAAAGTGATAAAATGATAGAGAAGATAAAGTCCATACACCAAAGGAAAATACAAGAGCTTAGAGGTAAGATAACAAAAATCAGTAGCAAACTCACAGACTTCACCAATTGCCTGGAGAATGCACAGAACCTCACTAGTGACCAAAGGAGAGCCAACCAAACTTTAACAAATGTGAACAAAAATCTAATAAGATTACCAGAGAAGCTGAAGAAACCCTACGAGGTATGTCTGATGCTATGAAGAGGAACAGCATCAGAATAATTGGGTTATGAGAGGAAGACACAAAACAAAGGAGCCATCTGCAACAATAGTGGGAAAATTCTTGGAGGAAAACTTCCCCAGCTTAATGAAATCAGGCAACCATTCAGGAGGTTGAAAGAACACCAGCTAGACTGAATCCCAAGAAGAAGTCACCAAAGCACATAATAGCTAAAATATCCAACTTTGAGGAAAAGAAGAAAACCATGAAAGCAGCTAGGGGAAAACAAGCAATCACATACAAACTTTCCCAAATAAGAATTTGCTCAGACCTATCAGTGGACACTATAAAGAAGAGAAGAGTGGAGTAACATAGTCCAAAACTTGTAGGAAAATAATGCAAACCCAAGAAAACTCTACCCAGCCAAATTATCTATCAAGATAGATAGAGACATAAGAATCTTCCCAGACAAAGAAAAACTCAAAGAATACATTAGAAGAAATCCAGTCCTGCAAAATATCCTTGCTGACCCACTATGGGTAGAAGCACAGCACTCACCAAGCATAAATAAGAGACCAGCACTTAGAACAACCCCATCTAGAGAGCAACAAAGAGAAAATAGACCTCAAGATAGCATTGGCTTGAAGATGGAAAGAAGTCAAGAATGAAACACACCTGCACACATGAACAACACACTGATAAGAAAGGGAGTTAGAAAAACACCCAACACCCAAGGTATAAGATGATGTCATAGAGTCCCTTGATAGAGATAATAACCAATAGACTGAACTCAGGCATTAAAAGACTAAGTTTAACAGAATGGCTTAGAAAATACAACCTATCAATATGTCACCTATAGGAGACATAGTTCAAGGCGACAGACAAAAACAGGCTGAGAATCAAAGGCTGGAGAAAGGCATACCAAGCAAACAACAATTAAAAAAAAAAAAACAGAAGTTGCAATCCTAATCTAGGACAAAATTGACCTGAATGTGCAAATCATAAAAAAGAGATCAGGAGGGACACTATATAAGGCTCAAGGGAGCCACTAAGTATTTTAAACAAGGAGGCTAGAGATCTAAATATTACAATTAAACAATTTGACCTGATAGATATTTACAGATCTTTACATCCAAATACCACAAAAATTCACATTCTTTTCAAGCACATGTGGCACATGTTCGAAGATAGAGCATATGCTGGAGCATAAGGCGAATCTACATAAATTTAAGCACAATAATATAATTCAGAACTTTCTCTCTCTGACTACTGTGCCATAAGAATGGAAATCAACAAACAGAAGATGAATAAAACAAGAGCAAACAATTAGAGGACAAATAACTCTTTCTTGCAAAAGGAGTGAGCACTGTCCCAGATCAGATATGAAATTAGGAAATTTCTAGAAACCAATGAGAAATGCTATACCAAAACTAATGGGACACTGCAAAGGGAGTTAAAAGTTTTCAAAGCAGTATATGCACACATGAAAAAGGAAGCGAGACTTATGATTGATATGCTGGCACAAAATTTACAACTACAGCAGAGTCAACAGGATAATCCTAGTAATAGAAAAAGAAAATAATAATAAAATTCAGGACTAAGATTCAGGAGAGGGAAAAAAAAGCTAAGAGAAAAAAATCATGCTGCTAAAAGTTGGTTCTTTTAAAGGATAAACAGGATTGACAGACAGCTGGTAAACCTAACCAAAGAAAGGAGCGGACAAATCTCGATAGCAAGGATGAGGGATGAAAAAGGAGACATTACAATAGATCCTAGTGAAATCTAAAGGCTAATTACACATACTGTGAAGAACTGTATTCCAACGAATTCAAAAACTTGGGAGACATGGACAAATTCTTTGAAAAATTATCCCTCCCTAGACTATTCCAGATGGATGTCAAGAATCTCAAAAATTTAACCAAATCAAACCTATGAAGAAACAAGTTAAAAAGGTAATATCAACCCAGATCCAATGACTGAAAATAGATACTATTAAAATAATGTGAGTATTTTCAAAATTACATGAATATCATTCCAAGCACCTCTTTGCATATACAGAGATAGGAAACCAGATAAATCAACTAACATAATTTATACAAAGTAGATGGTACTTTACTATTTTAAAATATTTGTATTACACTAGATTTTAATTGAATTTAATGTGAAAACTTTACATCAAACTTCAAAATTATTCATTTTAAGTAAGTGTTATGCATCATCCGAGCTATTAATTCCGAAAAGAGCCCTCTTGGGAAAAATAATAATGTGTTAGCCTGGGTAGACTAGAAAAACAAGTTCATAGAGACTCATGGTGTGAGTAAGAAAGAGTTTTATATTCAAAAGCAATTGAATATTTAGAAAACATCCCAGTCCCATCCAGATCATATCCATAAGTCTGATATCAGCCCATATGTCTGAAATGCAATGATGCTGAATTCAGGAACATCACAGGCCAGTGGTTTGGAAGTTTTATGAATCCAGTAGTATTGTACACATATCAGTGCTGGCAGGAGTCTCTATGTTGCGTCTCTGGATTCAGAGGTCTGGTTGCATCACAATAGTTCCATGTGACTTCTCCAACTCCCAGGGTATAGCTCCATATGTCCTGCCAGTAGTGCATCTCTCATGGAGGGAGCATTTTCAGTAGAGTCTCTCCAAGGAAGTGATCAGAGAGAGAGGGAGAGAGAGTCTTTCTCCCACTTACAAGAAGGAAATCCAGCAATTCCCAGAATTCTCAGAAGGCCATACCCATACAACGGCCTTGTTGGCTAGGAACCAATTGACAGATTGGAGTCCACCTCTTCACTCTTAATCCTCTTAAAGTCCCAAATTAACACTAGATTAAGTAACTACCACAAATAATAATGATGGAACTTGAAAAAGTTGCAGTCATTATATTCTTTTAGCAGTATGTATACATCCTAAAAAACTGCTTATGGGTTTCTATGAGTCAAAATTGTTTTGATGGAAGGAAGTTTGTTTATTTTTTCATATATGATTATAAAATGGTATTTATTTTCTCTGCTTTGTGAGCCAATTTCCTATTTTATTAGCATTTTGAATTTTTTTCAAAGTTTATGACATTTTACAGACTACTCTGTAATTAAAATGTTCATTTTATTTAATACTTGTATTAGATTTAAATGACGTGCATGTTCAGAACCAACTTTTTCCTATGAATTCTCAATCTTTAGTTCTTTTTTTTGACTTCTCTCTTAAATGGCTGCACTTCATCATTTGATGGTCCTTCAAGAATGGTGTTTTTCCATGAATCTTTCCTATTTGATAATTTTGGTCTATTACTATTGCATTCAAATGACAGCTGGTTGGATGATAATACACCAAGAGGATGTGTCATGTTCGGACTACAATAGCCTTGAACAAACATGCTGACAGCAACTTACCTCAATAAAAATAGAATGACATGAGGGAGAAGAGGGAGAAAAATTAAAATAAAGAAAGGGTGAAAAAGAAAGAAGAATATGCTAGAGCAGATGTATATGTAAAAGTAAGACCACTCGCCATCCTTCTTAGCCTTGTGTAATGATATAAATCCCACAACTTGCCAAATGAAGATATAAGACTTGTTGTCCATAATTTACATGGTCTTTCCTTCTTGACAGCCTGTTTCTTTTAAATGTTTTTCTCTTGGAAAAGTATCCCAACACAACAAATAAACATTGGTTATTACCAGATCTGGTCCACCAAACATTGGCAGAAAAGACAGTCAGAATCTAGAGTTGATTGAAAAGCAAAAGAATTCTCGTTAAAGAACAAAAATTTTCTAGAAATATGTCAGCAGACCAACTCAGAAAACATTTAGAAGCTGGATTTGACAAACAATTTCTTTGCCAAGAATCATGACCTGGACCTAATACATATTCATGACCATTCCTCAGAAATCTGTTCCATATTCATATTTCCCTACATTTACTTCCTGGTGTGCACATATAAAACTGTAAATCCTTTTTCAGGGACTTGTCATAGCAAATCTAGTTCCAGCTTATTTAATTAACTAAATAAACTCTTTTTCTTCACTTTTATCACTTTGTTTCTCAGCTGTATCCAGGAAGATCTGGATTGGTTATCTGTATGTATGAGTTGGTAGGGGGGAGGGGGAACTTGGGGATTTGCATCTGCAACATCCCAGGTGAGGAAAAAGTCCCTCCTTAGTTCTTTGTGGATGTGAGAAAATTTTCCCCATCAGAAATTATCTCACATATGTCACAGCGATGGCATCGCCAATATAGTGGGGAGGTAAGATGATAGAGTGAAGCTGGCTGAATTTCCCTCTGGGAGGGTGTAACCAGCTGGCCCACTCACACTAGGTATGGTGATTAAATTTTATATCAACTTGATGATACCTGTGTGGAGATAGGAGTGTAATCTCACCTGTCAATCAAGTAGGTGATAGTCAGTTATGCATCTTTTGTGTGAGTGTGTTGGGTGGGGGCTAGCCTTTTAATAGGTGAGATACTGGAAACTCTCTCTCTCTCTCTCTCCCTCGCTCCCTCCCTTAACCTTCCTGTGTGTTTTTATTTTTTGTCTGCCTCCAAGGTTGACCTCATGTGAGCAGCTGGCACTGGAAGTATTCCAGCCCTGCCATGTTCCCACCAATTTTAAACCGACACTACTCTGAACCCCTTTTACCTATGATCTCACAGCTTCCCATTTCACCTTTCTGGTTCATTCCCCTGCAGTTATGTAAAATTGAAGAATGCTCTGGCTATCTTAGGACCCATGGACTTGAGCTGGACTGGGATGGGAGGCATTCTGGATATAAGGTGCCTTTTATACATATATCAGTGTCACTGATTTTGTTTCTCTGAAACAAACCCACTGAACAAAGGGAATGATATGAGTTGCCTCACTGAGTGACATAAACCTTAGGGACACTGTTATGCCACTTTTCACTCTGCTGCATGTGAATTTTAATGGAGGTAAAGAATATCCCTGAAAATCACAGAGGCTAGATATGAGCAATTATCAGCTTGCCAAGGAACTTAGGATGAAATTCTGCCACCAGAAATTCAAATTCCCTGAAGGAAAAAGCAAGGTAAAATGAACTAAACTATAGGAAAGCCAAATGAAATAAAAAGCCAATGATTGGTCCAATCAGAGTAGGTTTAATGTCCCTGGGTTACAGGGTGCTTCAAGAACATTCACACCCATTCCCTAATCTCAATCCTCACAGAAACACTGCAATATTGACAGAAAGAGACATTTTATAGACAAGAAAACAAAACTGGGAGACAGTGTGGCTAGAACTAGATTAGACTAGACTAGGGCATGAAAATCCAGTGGGATTTTTCTATGAGATGCTACCTGAGGGGAAAGACAAGGAGGATGAAACTTGGAAAACTTTAAACACCTTCCAATGTATATTCTCTTGGTTTCCTTTTACAAGTTGAAGGCTGGGTCTGATGATTTCATAGACATGCACCAGCTTTGGCTGCTTAGCATTCCAATTTTTCCCTAGTCGCACACGACTTTCCTTTGGGGAATCATCCCCCATCCTTCCAACTAGAGGAAATCTTCAGGGAAAATAACTCCAGCAGATCACCTTTCACTGTGGAGGAAAGAGAGAAAAAAATTCACTCCAGGCAAGGCATGGAATCTACACTGAGCCCAATCTAGAACTCTCTTTTTAGATTTTGAATCTTGAGAAGTTTATGAAAGTAGATGGACTGACATAGCCCTGGTGTAGGTGAAAGAGAGATAAGATGGGTGAGATCCTGACAGGCATTTTTCTTTCCCACCAATCTTCATTGGTGTAGAAGCCAAAGGTGTTTTCTGTTGAATGGTACCAAAAACCATGGTGCCATGGTTTCCAGCATGGTGGGTCCATGGGAAAACACAGGGTGGAGTCTGTGTTCCAAGGAAGAATCCAAGACTGAATGCTGCATTAAGCTGGAGCTGCCTGTGGAAAAGCGCACAGGCTTTTTATAGAACATTCAGAGATCCCACTCATTTTGCAACATGTTTCCTGAACCAGAAAATGGTTCCCCTCCAATTCTCTCTAATTGTGGCAAAGAGATGGGTGGACCAACCCTTCTAAGAAATGGCTTCAGCTAAGTGTCTAAAGCACTCCTACCTCAACTCTGTACAAGGCAGAGTGTCTCTGGGCTCCTCATAAACATGTGCTTTCTCTTTTGTGGTGGAACTTTGCTTCCAGACAGCACCTCTTTAAATCACACCTCAGAACCCACCTCCATGTTGCCTTTTTTATTGTTGTGATGTTCAACTCTGTCCCCGCAGAGTGAAAGATAACTGCTTTCCCTGATGCTACCTTCCAGCTTCTCTCTTCTTCTTCTTTTTCTTCTTCTTCTTCTTCTTCTTCTTCTTCTTCTTCTTCTTCTTCTTCTTCTTCTTCTTCTTCTTCTTCTTCTTCTTCTTCTTCCTCTGACCTCACAGAATGCAGTTGTTTATTCTGCAGGCTGGTGTTAAAAGCAAGGGTCCATTTAGCAAAAAGTAAAACGCTTTTTCATTCCCTCATTCTTCTTTTTAAGAAGGTTGCTTCCCAAATACAGATTTAAAAGGCCGACAAGATCACTGCAATAAACGCATCAAATCTTCTTCCTGTCCCATTTTCATTGCCATAGCAGCAATAAGTTATCTGAATTGTACAATGACAGCCATTGAACTGCTCTCACGGGTAAGTTGTGGTTCTGTTTTCTGTATTTCTTTCCTAGAATGGAAGCTCCCTAAGGGTAGAGGCTATATGTACTCCCTTCTATAGCTCCAAAGCCTAGAAATGTAACAGACACTTGAAGAGCTGTTAAATATAGGTGGAAAAGATGAACATTAGAGCAAAGTGATCCTCTTTTCCTACCTAAGAAGTGTTTAGAATAAAAGTAGAACAAGAGAAAGCCTTTATGTTTTTATTTTTATGATGAAGCTGCTGAGAGAAGCTAAAATTATTTGCCCCTCCTTCCCTCTACAGTGAGAATGAAAAGTTAGCATGCATGCCTGTTAACCAAAAGGTTTGAGTTTGAGTCCACCAAGAGAGGCCTGGCAATCTACATAAGAGATCGAGCCATCAACTCTTCTTCAGTGTTTGGTATTGTCTACCTGCCCTCTCACTCACTACCCCTGGACTCTTCTTCCAACAATGCATTCCTACCAGGAGCACACAGTGGGTGATGACCACTGGGTGTTACCTGCTACCTCCTCCTACCTTCTGATTCCCATCCTGGGTGAGGACAAGGGTGGGTGAGGACAAAAACCCTCTAATTCATCTCATGCGACCCTCTTCCAACCTTTCCTCATAGACCTCCTTGGTATCTTTAAGGCCCTCATCCAGCCATCCCCTGTGCCTCTGTACCCTTATGTAATCCTGTTGTTACACAGACCCTTCATGCCTACACTAAGACATTGAAGACAAGTAGGAGGTGTCCCATGGCCATTCAGCTGCCTTCTCTGGTAAATCGTTTGGCGTTGCCTATGAAGGGTGTCCCCGGCCCACCTACAACTCTATATGGGGCCTTGACAATAAGAGGCACACTCAAGATTTTTTCAGTAAATGCAAAAGGTTAGATAAAAAGATAGTTAGTAAATGAAAAGTAGATATAATTCTTCCTCCCTTACAAACACTTAGAAGAGTAGACACACCATAAATATTTAGTGGATGAGTGACTTAATTATTTTACTTTAGGAAAGGGGCTCACACATTGCATGCTGTTTCTGAAAGTTTGAAGAGAACTAATAGGTAGGGATGTGTGGAAGATCTGGATGTCTTATTAGGAGTGAGTGGAAACAGTCAGGGAGGACAGCAGTCCTCAAATTTTCATGTGCATATTAATCACCTGGGGGTCTTGTTAAAGTAAACATTCACATTCAACAGATCTGGGGTGATACTGAGACCCTGTGTTGCTAATGAGAGGCTAGGTGGTGCCCTTGGTGGTTGATGAACCGCTCTTTGGAAAGACAGGATAAAGAAGAAACTTCTCAGAGTGGTTAGCATCCATGATAATTTTGGTCATTTCCTATCCTAAGAGTTCTTGAGTGCTCAACTTTCCATATGCAGAAAGAGTTGAGAAATTGAGTGTGTAGCTTACGAGTGTACAAATTCATCTTTTTATTTATCTAAATTCAAAGATCTCTATGCTGGGAATGTGATCAAAGGAAGGGGAGTTGGTTTGTCTTTGTGTTTCCACACCAACAGAAAAACATTCCTGGTGGCTATGATTCCAATAAAATATTCAGCATATGGGTAAGGAAATTCATAACAAATCTGCTTGGTTTGATGCATTTGCAACCTGTAAATACATACAGCCAGAAAACACATATCTCATATAGTCTTTTGTAGTTACATTCAGCAAAACAAGGCCCTTTTAATCCCACAGCTTCTCTGTTAGATTCGTTTCTACAGATTTTTACTCATCCTGATGCTACCTGCAAACACCCCTACCTTCATACCACTCCCACCAGACACACTTGACCTTGATAGATCCAAGGAAATTTCCCTCTGTGTCCCTAAACTGAATACATTGGCCACTATTGAGCTGTGGAGGCAGAAGACCAGGGATAAGATGCCATTCTTTCAGTTCAATTCCAGCAGTGGCTCCACTGGAGCAAAGGCCGGGCCTCCTACTCCTACCACCAGAGGGCAGTGATGCCCAAAAACCAAACCAAACCAAACAAAACAAAAAGATGCCATTCTTTCCTGACCAGATATCACTGGAAGTTGTTTCAGCTTGGAAGATGCAAGACACAGGGGAAAGAAGAACAGTAAGAATGTAAAACAGATGATTCTGGGAATGACATCAGACCTCCTGTAACTTCACAAGGAGGAAGGAAAGTCAGTGTGAGCCAAAGGCTATTCCGAGGAGGAAGGGGTCAGATATACTTCCACCCTTCAGCCTTCCTACCAGTTCTGACATCAATCATCCCTCCCACAACATTATCTACTTCTCAGTTGGGTTTCGTAATTCATTGCAGTGGCCACAGAGAGCTCACTGACAATACTTACAAATATGGATTTATTAAGGAAAGTAACAGGTTATAATTCAGTTGAGAAATGTTCAGTCAGGATAGTCTCTTATCCTGACTGATGAAAGAGTCCTCTCTGGCCCTCCACCTCTTGGTCTGGCCTCTGTCCTGGTTGGACAATGTTGGTCAATGTTACACATCTCTTTTCAAGTGCTAATAAATGTCCAAGGGGCACATCACTCTACAATAAACCTCAGCTCGAAGATGCTCAGCTTTAGCTCTGTGGGGTGGCAAACCTAGCCTCTGCTTTAAGTACCTACTCCACAAGTCATGTGTACTGGGAAGCCCACCGTTCTTTACCATGCTTTGGCTCTTGGTTCTGTACCTGTGGCTTCTCTGCAATTCCTTCGCTGCATCTCTCGTGTCACAACTGACTTCTAGGTCAAGGAGGTTCAGTGCACAGGGATCTTGGAGTATAAAGAATGCACTCTATTATCTCCTTTCCAGAAAGGGCTGCAGTAAAAAAAAAAAAAAAAAAAAAAAAAAAAACAGAATTCCTGCCTGGTTCCTGCTCTCACACAAACTACAGGTCTTCCTGGTTCCTCAAGTGAGAAACTCCAAGTTTTTCAGAACCAGGACCAAAATCTGTGACAGGAAGGTCTCAATCTTAATGCTGGTGAGTTCAGCATTTAACCCAGCTCAGAATCTATCGAGTACAGATTATGTGCAAGACACCTTATTTTAGATCAACAGTATTTCTAGAAGCTCTCTTTGGAAGATCTGGATTAGAAATTTGTAGAGAAAGCTAGTAGAAAAGGTAAGTGACTTTTGAAAACAGAACTCAAATACCCAAACCCACATAAAAATTGGATTTATAAGAAAAACTAATAACAAAAGGCAATACTAATAAAAACTAAATAAAACAACTTGTCAGAATTAACTTATGATAGAGTCATTGGATCTGAACCTCATAAGTCAAGAACTAATTGTATCTGGTGAGATGCAGTGGGTCACACTTTACCTCCCCAACCTGATCTGCTCTCACCTTGATTGCTGAAGACACGTGAGGACCCACTCCAATCTGTCACTGCAGCGGTGTTCTACTGAAGGAATAGCTTTTTGTTGTTGTTAAGTTGCACTATGCTTGCGCTGGAGACAAAGCTCCACATCCAGTTCAGCCTGTGTCAGCTGTTGCAGGTTGCATCTCTCAACACAACTCCTGCATATCCACCACAGAGGGTCTATGTGGTGGTTGGGTGATTTTATGTCAACTTGAATATATATGAAAGTGTGGAGGGAGTGTGGCCTTCAGATAAGGAGAAACAGGGAGCTTCCTCCTGCCCTCTGTCCCTTCATCTTCCTGCCTGCTGGATCTCTACCTGCCTCCTGAGATGACCCCGTGTGGGCTACCCATGAGAGCTGTTGATGCCTTGCCATATTTCTACCAACTTTGAATGCATGCAATTCTGCTTCCATTGGCCTTTGTGCTTCTTGCATCATGCTTCACCTTTCTGCATTGGTGGTGGTCTGCAGCTACATGAGTCTAAAGAGGGCCTGACCAGCATTTTCTTATCGACTTCAATTGGATTGGCCTAGGATGCCTTCTCAATATAAGGCATCCTAGTCTGATCCAACGCAAGTCAATAAGAAATATAAAGTTCCTTCTTATACATTTAATAACTGTCACTGATTTTATTCCTCTAGATGACCTTTCCTACCACAGGCAGTGTTAGAGTGGGTTCTCTATAGAAGCAAAATCAGTGACACTTCTATATGTATGTAAAGAAAAAAATCTATAGTAAGAAAGTGACTCTTCATGCCCCCCCCAAAAAAAGGAAAGTGACTCATACAGATTTAGAAGTGGGCAAGTCCAGTCCTATTCAAGTCTGGGTATCAAATGATAATTTAGAGCAGTGGTTCTCAACATTCCTTATGCCATGGCACATTCATATAAATCCTCATGTTGTGATGACCCCTAACCATAAAATTATTTCATTGCTATTTCATAATTGTAACTTTGCTACTGAAATGAATGGCAGTGTAAATATCAGCTATGCAGTATTTATTTTCATTTTTACAAATTGAACATAATTAAAGCAAAGTGATTAATCACAAAGCAATATGTAATTATATCATATGAAATATCTATTTCTAATTACAAATAAATGAAATTTAGTCTTGAAGCATAGTATAGTATGGATAGCAGTCTTCATGCCAGGTACTCATATGTGGTTGTATCTGCATGTGGGTGGACCCGCCTGGTGATGGGTAGAGGAGCAGGGTCTCAGTTCCTAAGACTATCAGAAATGTGTATTTTCCAATGGTCTTAGGCTACTTCTATGAAAGGGTCATTTGGCCCCAGAAGGGGACGAAACCCACAGGTTGAGAACCTCTGAGTTAGAAGTTTTCCCTCACTCATGTTGCTGCCAGGGCTCATGAACCTGAAGCAGGGAGATGTACCTGGAGCAGCAAGGTCCAGGCTGGTAGAGGCAGAAGCAGTGGGATTCAAGACAAAGAAGTCAGCTTCACGACTGCAGTGCTTAATGAATCCAAGGTTGGCAGGCAGCATGGCAGGCTGATGATAGCTCCCTGGGTCAGCAGACAGTATGATAAGCCATTGACTGAAGTACAAAGAACTAGAGACTAAAACAGATGCAGGATCCAGTTCAGTGTGAAAAAGCCCATCCATAGAGTCTGCTAAATTAAGTGTAAGACACACTCCTAATAACTCTTCCTTTCTTTTTTTTTGCATTATATATCATTTTATAAGGGACACTTACAGCACTTATCACAATCCATACATCCATCTATTTCACCAAGCACATTTGTATATATGTTGCCATCATCATTTTACAAACATTTTCTTTCTGCTTGAGCCCTTAGTATCAGCTCATCTTCCCTCCATAATGAACCCTTGATATTTTATAAATTATTATATTGGCATGTCTTATACCAATTACTGTCTCCCTTCATTTGCTTTTATGTTGTTTGTCCTCAAACATGCATATGCATGTTTGCATGTTTGCATATCACTGTGATCAGTTTACCCTTTCTCCTGCCACCTTCCCCTTAATTTCCTAATATCGCTACTCTCATTATTGGTCCTGAGGAGGTTATCTGTCCTGGATGCCCTATGTTGACAGCTCTTAACTGTTCCAGTGTGCATGCTCTGGTCTAGCCAGATTTTAAAGGCAGAATTGGGATCATGAGAATGGGGGAAGTGGGGAGGGGAGAAAGAACTAGAGGAAAGTTGTACATTTCATTGATGCTATACTGCAGCATGACTGGTTGTTCTCTTCCTGGTGACGCTTCTGTGAGAGAATGTGCAACTGCCTACAGATGGACTTTGGGTCTCTACCCCTCACTGCTCCTTCACATCAATATTAATTTTTGATCTGGATCTCCGATGCCTCATACCTGATCCAATTGACAGCTCATGATCACACAGCTGGTGTGATTCTACCATGTGGGCTTTGTTACTTCTCAGCTAGATAGTCATTTGTTTATCTTCAAGCCTTTAAGACCCCAGACACTATATCTTCTTTTAGCTGGGCACCATCCACTTTCTTCACCACATTTGCTTTTGCATTCATTTTGACTTCTGTCATAGATGTTGGGAAAGTGAGGATCACAGAATCCCAAGTTAATAGAAAAAAGTGTTCTTTCATTGAGGAAGTTCTTAAAGTAGAGACCCAATGTCTGTAAGCTACCTTAATATAAAAATACGTACCTTAATATAAAAAATATCTATTGTTATATATAAATATATTCACATATGTGCATGACTGTATTTAGACCTCTATAAATTTCCCTTGTCTCCTAACTCTTTCTGCTTTTTCCTTTTATTTTCCTTTTGTCCCACTGTCATGTCCTGCCTTCATTCTGATTTCATCTGGGTTTCAATAATTCCTCTGAGCTACATTGCCCTTGATCAAACTCCACCAGAGAGGGGATACTTCCTTTCAATTGCAGCAGGGTAGTGATCTGAGAAAGGAGGCTGAAATCATCCCTAATTCTCTTTCAATGCCTTTGTTGATCATAGCAGAGTCCATCATGGAGCTCTTTATATTATGTTAGATCACATCATGGAAGAGGCCTCACCTGCCAAACTACTGAGAATGCCAGTCACGGTTACACAAGACTTATCTATCTAAGGGACTTCTTATTGGGGATTACCTAGGCAGAGCAAGGGCTCACATACTTGAAAAGTGGAGGTAAGGGACAACAATACTATGCAAATTCTCTAAAATCATATAATTATTCCTTTGTCTTTTTTCTTCTTTTCTCTTTTGATGAATAGCTTGCTGCTCTTGATATTACACCCTGATCACAGTAGCTTCACAGTAGAGAAACTAGCAAAAGGACTGTAGAAGGACCCCAAGATTTCAGAGTGTTATGAATATATCTCTGGGTAGTGTGACTGGTTAATACACTTGACTGCTAACCAAATATTTGGGTTCAGATCTCCCCAGCAAGACCTCAGAAGAAAAGGTGGATGGCACAGTTGTATTTTAATTGCTTGGGGTCACCATGAGTTGGAATTGATAGTAACAAGTTCTTTTGATTAAATATGTCTCTGAGTGATAATAGAAGCCTCAGAAAACACCACCTCCACCTCATCAACCAGGTCTTCGGGTCCCCCCCCCACCCCCGCCGGCTGCCCCCTTCCCCGCCTCCCCCCCTCCCCCGCTCTCCTTTGTTGATGTAACTTTGATTTCATAGATGCTAAGGACAGCTTCTGGTTTTTCAACTCACACAAATGACAGTGGAAGGTGGCTCCACTGACACTGTGAGAAGAGGAGCAGGTGGGAGTAGGAACAGCATAGGACAAAGGAGGACCCCAATGTCACTGCTCTAGTACACCCAATGACACACTGGCAATGTGTCACTGACTGGGGTTCTTTTCAAAAGATTCAGCCACTCAAGAGTGATTGTCTCAGGAACTCTGCTTGATCCTCACTTCTTCAAGAGCAGTTGCCACCAGCCAGAGTGAAAATAATATAAAGCCAACCTGGAAAGAGTGCCCTTTGGGAAGCAGAAAAATGTGTCCTCTCCTCCTGGGAATGACTTTCAAAGGCTAAAACTGTTCCATTTTGTGACAGCTTTAACCAGTTTTCTTGAAGGAGCACTGAAATGCAAAAGCTTATTGGAACTAGCATCTGAAGGGGACTCTTGGATACTTAAGGACATCTAATGAATTTATGCAAAACCTGATCTTGGAAGGGCTAGGAAAGGAGGGGAAGTTGATTTGTGAAGGACCAAGACTCTGCTTCCAGCTTCCTTCACAGACCTACATGACGCCAACTTCATATTCGCCTAGAGTAAACACAACAAAGTGCTGTCAAGTGAATTCTGACTCCTAGAGACCCCATGCAATAGTATAATTTATCTGTGGGGGTTTCTTGTCTGGAATTATTATGGAAGGAGATTTTCAGGCCTTTCTTTTATGGTCCCACTGTTGGGCTCAACCAACCAATGTTTAAAAAGCCAAATAAGCAAAACGTGTGCTCCCCAGGACCTCACACAGAGCAGACTAGCATATAGACAGCTCCTCTAGGAATGAACAAACACTTAGAGGCAGACAACTGTAACTTTTGATCCTGTCTTTAATTTACTCTTCAAAAAATTAAATCAATTCAATTATAATTTACATTTAATTGGGTGAATTCAGCACTGATTAATATGTTCAATGAAATTGCCAGGGGAGGATTTGAGTTAAGCAAAGGCGTAAATAAGAAGGGAGGAGGAAGAGGAGGAGGAGGAGCAGAAACAACTTCCTGTTTTATAACATGCTTCCTATTTAAATTACAAAAACACAGGCCAATTTTCCCAGGGTTTATTTAAAAGGGAGAAGATGTTAAACCCATAGGGACATATCCAGAGCTCTAAATCTTGCAGGCAAGTACAGTAGAAAGACCTTTAGTCATGTGTGAAATTAAACATTTAATGGTATGTTTGTCAGTTGTTTCAAGGATGAATGTCAGAAGGAAGAGGTGGATGAACTAGACAGTCAGGAGTTCATTTACAAGCTTGAAAATTTAAGAAGCCTCGTAGCCCGTCTTTCTCCTTGTCAACCTAAATCTGATCTCAATGTCATCTCTCACTCCTCAGATCTGAGCATTTGCTGCTCATAAGTCTCAAAATGGGGAACCCATAAGCTGTGTTCAATCACCTCTTACTCCCCCCCCCCAACACACACCCTTCCGCAGGCCGCATGGTAGCTCCCACTGTCACCCCCAGGTCATTGTACCAACTCTTGCTAAATTCACCAGTGCTCCCATAAGAGTCAAATCCACTAAGCACTGATCAGATCTTTCTGCAATTTTCTCTTCTTATATTGTATTCCTGTTGTGTTCTCTCTTTCAAGCCAGCCCTCATTGAGAGTCAATATTTTCTGTAGTTCTGGTCTGAACTTGCACCTTTATACCAGCCCACATACCAGCATTCTTCTAGCACTGAGGATACATGAGTGAGTACAAAAGAAAACTCCCTCCTCTTGTTGAGCTTGGATTCCATTTGAGTGCAGGGATTAGCAAACCTTTTCCTGTAAAGGGACAGATAGGCTTTGCAAACCAACCTGGTCTCAATCTCAGCCACTTGACTCTGCACCAGTAGCTCTGAAACAACTCCCAAAGCCGCCATTTTTTAATAGCATATAGTCAGCCAGGCAATTCTGATGTATAATGCCCTTTATAGGGTTTCTGAGGCTTTGTAAATCTTTACCATCTTATAGCCTCATCTTTCTCCTTTGCTAGGTTTGAACTGCAGGCCAATGCTTACCCAACAGTGTCACCAGAATTCCTTAACATAGCCATACCCCTCATTACAAACAAACAAGCAGACAACAACACCCGGGCCCACCACTAAGCATATCTGGAGATAGATATACTTTCCAAGCCCTAAATCTTCACAGGTGTAGGAAACTTCGCTTGTCTCCAGAGGAGCAGCTGATTGGCTTGAACTGCAGGTCTTGGGGTTAGCCGCCCAACCTTTACCCAGCAGCACCACCAGGGCTCCCTAGCGAAGTCACAGGCACTATGTAAACAAACAAGGAAGAGGTTACCGGATTTTATTTTTAAAAACTTGCGTGACAGGGATTTGGCTTGTAGATCCTGTTTGGAGGATTAAAATCCCTGCTAGTTTTACTTTGGGAAGTTATTCCTTTTTTATTAAAAGCCCCCCCCCAAAATTGCCTTTTTATCGGGAGATAATACAAATATTCATAGATCAACCTCATCAGGGAAGTCATGTGATCCATGCTTGAACAAAATCTTAGGTCCAGGACTGTGTAAAATATCTGCTGGACCAATGAAATTCAACCCTGAGTCATTTGCTAGAACTGCTGGAATTTTTAGACTAATAGAATAATGCCTTGTGCCCATCTTTACGGCAACTTCTGGATAGCATGCCTGATAATTAAACCATTCCAGAGGAAATCAGAATGAGAAGCCTCATGACATCTCTTGAGCACCTAATTTCAATTAGGCAACCATGTTTGAAATTATTTATATATTCTCTGCCTTTTAGTTATGTGAATTGAAAACCTGTCTCTATTACTTTTTTTCCCACCTAAGCAAGTTAACTTGGGATTTTATCACTTGTTATCATTTGAACTCCCTTTCTCTACATACATGGTTCATTAGTTGCGTTTCTTGTCTCTCACTAGGTAGGAGACACTGGGTTAATGGTTATCTTTTTTTTCAATCCCACCCCCCAAAGTTACTAGCACTTTTCTGATCACAGATTTTCTCAATTTTGGATACATATAAGAATCATAAATGGAATTTTAAAAACAACACACAACCAGAGATTATCCTTTAATTGGTGATCCATGGGAGGTCTGGTGGAACTGTGGGTTAGGCATTGGGCTACCAGCTGCTCCTCACAATTAAAATGAGGCTGTCTGCTCCCAAAAAGATTTCCACTCTCAGAAACTGTATGTGTGGAGTCACTATGATTCAAATAGACTTGATGTCAATAGGTTTGGTTTGGGGATTGGTGTGAAACTCCACCAATTCTATATTTCAAATATCCTCTGCTGATTCTAATGCACAGTCATGGTTGAGAACCAGTAGTTTAGCACATAAAAAAATAAATTCATTGCCATTGAGTGGATGCTAACTCATAGTGACCATAAAGACAGGTTGGAACCGCCACGGTGGGTTTCTGAGACTTTCACTCTTTGCAAACGTGGAAAGCCCTGTTTCCCTGTGAATCAGTTGGTGGTTTAGAGCTGCTGGCCTTGCAGTTAGCACCTCAACACATAGCCACTATGTCGCCACAGCCCCAAAGAAGCCGAGAAAACAGTTCATAGCTGTTTGATTGATTGACCCAAGTCCATATGTGCATCCAAACTTCATAATTACCTTTAGTTAATTGACTCTATGGCAGTGAGTTTTATATTTTTCTGACTACCATAAAAAGGTGTCTAACCCAATCATCCTGATAATATTATTTGGGGATAAGATGTTGATAATGAGAGCGAAGATAGCAATGATGATAAAAATCAAACAAATTTCCTTTCATAGTTCTACACTAGCAACAGTTTCCTAATAAGAAATTAGATCAGCCCTAGTTGCATTTATGCAAATTCTTTTCTTCATTAATAGGTGCTTTGTGCCTTCCCATTGGCTCCATTTTGGGCTCTCTACAAGACAGCAGGCTTCCCATATCAGTAGAATAGACTCACTGGGAATAACCCAGTTCTTCCTCATCCTTAAGGCCACAGTTGATAAAAAAGATTGTTGATTTGTCATACTGAGGAACTTTTGGACTCAGAAAAATTATTTTTTAATCATCTCTGACTCTCCAGGAATGGAGAGGGACCAAACTTATGACCTGAAATGTTCTTGTAAGAAAAGGAGTTTGTGTCGATGGTCACTGCCAGTGGTTTAAAGATGTTGGCTAATGAGGCTAGTCAGTGTCCCATTCTTTCATGGAGAAATGTGTTTGGCTCTCTTATGTGGTTGGAGTTGGGACCCACCCTTACTCTCATTAGCATTTTACAGATGCTTTCAGAGAGCAAGAGAAAGACCCCATCATAGCATTGTTGAATTGGTATGAGAAAGTGGAGGATTCTCACAGTTATAGCTTGAGCATCTGGGACCCAGGGGCTGTTCCTGCCATTTTATGACTGAGTTAATTAAGGACTTATCTTGGATAGAAACCTAATGAGGTGTGAGATAGGAAATTGGGCATTTTTTTTCTTCTTCTTCTTAGTCCAACTTCCATGTGTAGCCAGAAGACACCAGAACCTGTGTGAATAGAGCTTAAACAAAAGACTTTGGGCAGTTCTTATTTAGGACACTACATGATGAGCATACCAAGAGTCAGAGTGAGGTCATAGTTAGGAGAACAACTTTGGAATTAGACTACCTGTGTTCAAACTCCACTGTGACCTTTTGTAATTTGTTTCACCTCTCTAAGTTGCAAAGTAGAATAGTCATACTAGCCAGATCATAGCATGACCTGGGTTACGGCAGAGGGAAATTGTGGGAGCTATGATGTTGAGGCCATTATGTAGTTGTAATGTTGACTCACAATTTAGCTTTTCTCCACTTGGTTTCTGTTTAACAATCTAATTATTACAAGTTAATCAGTTTCTCATTCCATTGGTCAATTAAGGTTAATAGGGATGTATTTGACTCCAAAACACAGACCAGACCATTGGATAAATCCAGACCCAGTCATAAAAGCAAAAATTGGTCCAGATCTCTTAAACTGAAGCAGATTAATATAGGGAAATGAGGGCACACATAATGCAGAAGCCAAACAGAGAACAGTGAAATATACCAGTGTAATCAGGTTTGTTGAGCCAATGAAGATAGGTAGGTTTGTTCTGACAACATGGCCAATGAAGATAGGTAGGTTTGAAATACATGTAAAACCTATTAATTATTTACATTACCTATACAGGAAGAAGAATGACATATCAGGTGAAAAGTAGACTAGAGAGTCTTGATCATTCAAACCATTTCCAGACCTAAGCCAGTTTACAGACCCACAACCCCTGAAATGAGGGGAAGGCGGGTACCTTTGATGGAGGACCCTGCTACATCATGGATGGTTTATACTGTTAGTCGTTCTTCTAGTCTTCCCTAAAGTACCTGTGGCCTTTCACAACAGTGACTGCTCATTGGGGGAAAGGAAATAATCAAACTTTTGGGAGACTACTGGACACTGGCTCTGAACTGACAATAATTCCAGGAGACCCAAAGTGTTTCAAAGGACTGCCAGTCAGAGTGGAGCTTATGGAGCTCAATTTATCAATGGAGCTTTAGCTCAGGTATGCCTCACTAGGGGTCCCCAAAAAGTTTGTTTTTTTGAGTGGGGCCCAGAACAAGAAAAGGCTCTGTGACAGGTTCAGGCTGCCAAGCAAGCTGTTTTGCTTCTGGAACCATATGATCCAGCTGACCCAATGGTGCTAGAGGTGGCAGTTATCCATAAAGATGCAGTGTGGAGTCTTTGGCAGACCCCTATTGATGAATCACAGTTTAGACCATTGGGATTCTGGAGTAAAGTTCTGCCATCCTCTGCAGACAACTACTCCCCCTTTGAAAAACAGCTATTGGCCTATTGCTGGGCCTGGATGGAGACTGAACGCCTTACCAGGGGCCACCAAATCATCATGAGGCCTGAAATACCCAACATGAGCTGAGTATTGTCTGACACACAGTCATAAAGTTGGATGTGGGCAGTAACACTCCATTGTTAAATAGAAGTGGTATGTACGAGATTGGACCACAGCGGGACTTGAAGGTACAAGTAAGCTGCAGGCAAAAAACTGCAACAAGCTGAGGTGATTGTGGAGGGCAAAGGTAACACAGAATGGGTAGTAGAAGAAGGTACTTCTTCCTATCAGTTACAAACATGTGATCAATTGCAAATGTGAAGTTTGTGATTCTTAGTGTATTTTCTTTATATGTGTTAATTGAATATCTTTTCTTTGTTCATGTATGATATATCAGACACAATTGGACTCAGTGTGTTTTAGTTTATATGTATGATAGACATTTGATGTTAAGTATAAGTTTGATTTCATTGGAGTCAGATATGGCTAAAGAACTGTGTACAGATGCCAAGTTGGCAAAAGGTAGATTGCAGTAGGTAGATTTTTTGTGTCAATGTGGCCAATGAAGATAGGTAGGTTTGTTCTGACAGCATGGCCAATGAACATATGTGAGATTAATTGAAGGGTCAGAGACATAAATGGCTCAGTGATCCTGGCCTTTCTCTCTCTTGCTCTTGGATCTTTGAGCCAGTATGCAGCTGCCTGCCTATCTTGCCGTGTGCTTCAATTTGCAAGCTACACTACTCATGGGACACCTAATCCCTGGACTGTGTCGCTATAAATTGAGGTTCCTTCAAGTCCTGCTTCACCATGCTAGTGGAATATATACCTTTTAAGCTGGGGACTGCCATACCCTGTCATCTGGCTGACTGTTGGTGACTAGCATTGCTGCTTTCTGCCTGTGGCCGCATAGCCTGAATTGCTCTACAGAGGACGACCCGGTGGCCCTCAAGACACAAAGGACTGCCAGTGAATTAGCTATCTCATGCAAGTGAGTTGCATGAAGCCATTCATTCTGCTTTATAGATTGATTAGCTATATTTGTCTTATGTTAGATTCATATATATATTTACATATATAAATAATATATATATAAATTATTAGTGTCCTGGTTTTGTTTCTCTAACAAAACCAGAGATTGGCACAGGAAAAGGTCACTACCATCTAAAGGTTGAAAGGACAATGAGAGTAATTGAGATCCACAACTTTAAGTAGGAAATCAAAACAGCCCAAGGCCCACCTGAAAGGACTTCTTTAAGCCCCTAGTATCAGCTTAAGGAAGACAGGACTATGCAGATGAAGTTAACCAATAGAGGATATATATCCACTACCAGAGATACCATGAGAGAAATGGGGTGGAATATCCTGGATTTCCCCGTTCTTATTCTCCAGTGTATGTTAGTGCTCAAATATACCCAAGGAGGAAGGGAGTCTGGAAAATGTAATTGAGCACAGATGAGCACAGTAATGGATTAATAAATGCTGGACAAATAATGAAGAGAATGGTTTCTCCATAACATTCAGTAATTGACAAGCACACCCTCTTTTTCCACTATCTCCCTTGGAACCAATGCATACAGAATTCTGTCTTTTGGGGTGAATTAAAATGCAAAAGGCACCTGTTTTCAGATCATGTAATGTAATACAGTCATGATCTGTATATCACTCCATGATTGACACATCTTAAAAACCACTTCATCTGGGGGGTAATTGGTCACCCCTTTACAGGGGAGTCACGGGGAGGAGACAGACCAGTCGGGGGCGCAGCCAGGCAGTGATGATGCATACAAGTTTCCTCTAGTTCCTGAAGCCTTCCTCCCCGTCCCCCAACCATCATGATCCCAACTCTACCATGCAAATCCAGATGGACTGGAGAAGTCACACTGGCATAGAGGGGAACTGGAGATATGGGGAAACCAGGATGGATGGGCCCCTTGGGACAAATGGTTAGATTGGAGATACTAGAAGGGTGGAGGGAAGGGGGAGGGTAGAGAGATGGAACCAACAGCAAGGAAATATACACAAGCTCCTATTTGAAGGACCGTCATCAAAGGAGTGGGTTGGGGGAGAGGTGGGGCAGTGGCAGTGTACTATATGAAAAAACAATAACAATGTATAAAGTATTGAGGGTTGGAGGGGAGGAGAGACCAGGGGAAGAGGGGAAGGAATGGAAAAGCTGATACTAAGGGCTTAAGGGAAAAGGTGGACGATTGGAGAACAATAAAAGAAGTGGACATGTGAGGGTGCTTGATGAATATGCTTATTTATATATTGTGAAAAACGATGTATGAGCCCCCAATAAAATGATTAGAAAAAAAAAGAACTGTAAGAGGCCCCAATAAAAAATCTTTGAAAAAAAAAACACTTCATCAGAGAAAATTTCACCTCAAAAAGGGTCAATTTCTCATGTTAAGGGGAGAGGGAAAAGACCTCTCTGTTCCTGCCCCATAGAACTGTTTCACAGACATCTCAAATCAGACAGTTCTACAGGGTGCTCAATGAGCCTCAATGGAAATTCAAACCCAGAAGGGAGTCATGGCTGCCATCTCAGAGGAGGTGATTTCATATATGTTACTTGGTAAACCAATAGGCCATTAGGAAAAACACTTATCATTACTAATATAGACACCCCCAGGGACGAATATGCCTGCATTATGTTCCTAATTAGGCACTTTTGACTGTGTCTCTACCCAGACGTTGGAGACTCTATCTGCAGGGCTTAGGCAACTCGGATTTTAGACTTTGTCCTTTTGAGATCCTCACATCCTTCATAGGGCACACCCAAAAGACCCAATTTGGAAATCCCATACGAGAATCAGGCTTTCTTTTAAACACACTTGTAACAGATGTTTTAAATTGAAATATTCCCTGGGGCCTAAAGCTGAAACATCCCAGTATGAGAAAAGCTGGTGACTAGAGTTAGAAATCATTGAACTTGGTTCAAATTCTACTTTGAAGGTGTCCAATAATTGGCAACCTAAGATAACAATTTCATGCTCTCTTTGCTTTGTTATGACACATCTTAGTCTAACCAGCATAATTCAACCTTAGTAAATAAATAATGAAAGCTTTGCCCTAACATCAACCCTTACTATTTTCAAAAATAGTATGCAGTCATTTTAATTTGTATTCTGTACAAGTCAACCATCCGTGTATTTTAATCTAAAACATTGTCTTACACAGGTACACTTTAGTTTTCTAAACAATATTTAAAATTCTATAGCAATGAATAAATGAATGACACTATCAATGGAATTTCCATTTGCCTCATGGGGATGATTTGTAATATCCAAAAGGGTAATTATTTATTTCAAGTGAACCAGGGACATATATAAGAATGGATTTTGAACTCACACTTAATTGTAAACCATAGGCTAAGAACGATTAGTTCTTAAGACATGACCCTTTCAATCAATATCTGCCCTCATGAAGAGATCATTGAAGATGGCACAATAGCAAAATGTGGTAGAGAGATCAGATGGTGTCCAGATATAAGCATGATGCATCTGGGCTCTTAAAGGTTTGTTTTAGAACAAGCAGCCATATAAATTAGGTGACATCAAAGTCCACATGGAAGAAGCACATTAACTTATATGATTCCATGATTGTAGATAATAAAAATTATAAATAAAAAGAACATATGAGGGAATAGCATTAGAGGTTATATTTTGACCACTTAATTTCTGAAAACTATGGGTGAGTGTGAAGACCTAGCATCCATTTGCCAGGTCTTGTTTGGATTGAGAATTGCCTCTGACCATTGATCAATGATATGAGTAGCTTTACTGTCACCCATAGTGCATTGGAAAGTGGAGTAAGGCTCATGTGGTCAGGTTAAAATTTAACAGCATATCTGTTTTCTTTTGAATGGAGGCATTTTGCATTTCATTTTGTAATTGTGGGAAGTGGGGAAAATGTCCTATGCTTTTGACATTATGGTAAAGACTTAAAGAAATAAGTTAGGATCATAGACCATGTTTTCCTTAGCCAAATGGACTGCTGTATAATGGGAATGCAAATAAAATGTTTTATTGGTGAAGAGAAGTAAACCTTCCATCTTTTGTGCAAAGTTCAGAAACTGAAGCTTGTCAGCAGAAACTTGAGAGAGAAAGAGCTACTCTGAGAGAGGTCAAATAAGCATAGATATTGGGAAGAATTTTTCTAGGGATTCCTCTATTCCTACCCTAAAAATTTGGAGGAAGAACGGAAATGAAGACATTAAAACCCTTGATTCAGCAGATCTTGCCATCCTTCTATCAAGACCCACTTTTCCTTGATCACCCCTCCTTCTCCCCACTCATAGATAAAACGCCTATGCTTCTAGAACAGTACTTAAAAGCTTATTGCCCCTCCAACCTACTGGTAACTGTCCCTATTCCTTTCACTGAGTAAAAAGACTCGACTGTCAGACAAAGGCTGGCTTTGCACCCCTTCCTGATATTTCAGACTTTCTTCCCTGTCTCAGGTATCCTCATAATCTGCTTTCATCCCATCTAAATATTCCCAGTTCCTCTTATAACATGAACACCACATTCAGCATTGAGTTTTATACATATATGCATATGTATACATATAAGGATCTAGCCAAGGTTTATCCAGAATTGGTAAAATATGATAACTGCTATACTTTTAGATGGGAGGAGGAAAGAGGATACATTACATGGCCAAATGCATCTAGAAAATACCGGATAAATAAGCATAGGTGGTTACTGTTCATTCTTCCACATCCCTTGGAGACTATTTTACCTGCCAAGACAAACTGAAGCTTCCAAAGGACTGCAAGAGTTGATGGGCCCCTGACCCACCTTCCAACCCAGCCCCTTATGTATTGACAATTCGGTCTATATTCTAACTACTAAAGTTCCCTAACATGACTGCAATTCAGTGTGTGGTGGTAACTAGTTTGATATCAATTGCTGACAAGTGAATTCGTACTCATGGTTACTCCATACGCACAAAAATAAAACTGGCCCCATAGGATTTTCCACAGCTATTTTTGTTTGTTTAAAAAATGAGTTGCTAGACCTTTCTTCTAAGGTGCTTCTGAATGAA
The DNA here is from genome assembly GCA_004026705.1 of Nesogale talazaci. Classification (NCBI taxonomy): domain Eukaryota; kingdom Metazoa; phylum Chordata; class Mammalia; order Afrosoricida; family Tenrecidae; genus Nesogale; species Nesogale talazaci. Next base: position 10,145 of record PVJH01021481.1, on the reverse strand, counting down.
CTTGAATCTCCAAACTTTTTATTAGCAGCAGAGTGCTGTAACCATTTTCACCATCCAGGGACTAATCCCACTCACTAGAAAGTGTTAAAAAAAAAAAAGAAAAGAAAGAAAATTCCAAATGTTGGTGAAGCTGTAGAGCTGATTTGGAAACATATTCTTTTTTGAGTGCCTCCTTTTCCTTTTCCCTTTCTGTTTTTTTTTTTTTCACTTTCCCTTTCTCATTCCCATTTCACACCTCCCAGGATATATAAGATTCTTTTTCTCACTAAATGTTTCCTGAGGGAATCTGAGTGAAAATACAAGCCAATTTGCAATAAGAATATCCAAGCACAGACTAAAATATAAGGCATTTCCCAAATTTATTTATCCATGGAAATTGTGCTCATAATTTATCTTGAAAGCGCAGGTTTCTGGGGAACACTGTTTGGGAAGCACTACTCTAACTATTAAAGAAGGTTCAAACTCATCACAGAGTAGCTAAGAAGAAGAGGTCAAGTAGAATTGATGATCAATCACCAGACATGGCAGAAAAACGTTGCATGTGAAATATCTGACCAATTAGGAATATCTGCAGCTAAGATTTCTCAAAGCAGAGTCATTTCAAAGGCAAATATTCTTAGAAATAGCTGACATTGTATTTAACCAGACCATCTGCTGTTATGGGGTTTCCTTTGAATTCCAGTTTTCACAGTTCAAGGGCAGTCTATGAAATAGACTAATTCCTACAGGGATTTTACCGCATACATGCACACACATACTTTCAGACATAATTATAATTTAGCTGCCTGTGAGAGATCTAACCTTTCTCTGCATTTTCCTGTAAGGAGATAAGGCTAAAATACAGATATTCCACAGGATTGGGCAACTACGTCAGGAAGCTCGACATCTGAGAAAATTGGAAAATCACTGAGGACTAGTCAACAAGGTACCTCAAGACATATTGATGCCAGTACTGAGAAGTATTAAACATATAGCCTGAAGTATTATAAAACTGGGTCATTTTATAGTTGGGAAATCTAAAGTGTGCCCTACCATCAAAGCCTAAAAATGAATAAAAATACTGAAGCTGTGAAGAGGAAACCAGTCATGAAACACTGAGTCGAACTTAGTTAAACCTGAGTGCAGACCATCATGGAAACTATTTCAAATTTGGAAGGTGCTGAAAGATTTTCTCTTGCTTTTAGAAGACATAAAATTTTCTTTCTAGAACCTTCTCCTCCTCTCTTCCTCACTGCCTCAGGAAAGCTCTGCGGTATTTGACGTCCATGTCAAGAAAAGCTGAGTCTGAACACCCAGAACCTTGGACCTAATTTCATCATTTGCTATACCTTTGGCATTTGGTGGTTTGTTATATAATGTGATGGGATAAAATGTTTAAAATAGAACCACCAGCAACTGCTTCTGATTCATTATCCACTCGTGAGAGTTCTGTGTAGTCTGCTCCTTACCTCCAAGAAGAACATTTCTTGACAGACGGTATCTGGAGACTTGGTAACAAAGAGTCTGGGAAAAGGAAGAAAAAGTAAAAATCAAGAATCATGGACAGCTGGGAGAAAGGGGAATCAATCACAATGATCAACATATAGCCCCCACCTCCCAAGGGGACATAAAAGAGAAAAATGGGAGAAGGGAGTCATTGGTCAGAGTAGAACATGAAAAAAGTAATAATAATTTTAAAATTATCAAAGGTTCGTGAGTAAGGGAGGTTTGAGGAGGGAGGGAAAAATGGGAAGCTGATACCAAGGCTCAAGTAGAAAGAAAATAATTTGAAAATGGTGATGGCAACATATGTACAAATGTGCTTGACACAATGGGTGTATATATGAATTTTGATAAGAGTTATATGAACCCAAATAAAATGATAAAGTATTATAGATAATGGAATTGGAGGATAAAATTTGTTTTACAGTGTTTGGGGAAAGAAGTTCAGAGTTGGTATAAGTAAAATGGATGCATGAAAATGGGAGGAATGTGTTAAAATGACTAAGGCTTACACATATCTACCTTGGTGCTTGAATAGCAAACATCAAGGATAAAAGTGCTTTGAAATTATTTTTCATTGTTGATTATTTACATTGGGGCTTATTGACTTCATAATCACTTTAACACTGAACTTTGTGGCCCAAGGTTTTCAATGCTACAAAGATGTACATTGAGCCCTTAAAAAATTCATCCATCCATAAAAGGTATAATTGTGTCCAATACTAATGGGCTTGAGGACCTAGTTAACCGCAAATCAATTAAGATTTTTATCTTTCTTCCTAGTTTTGTTCCTCACTGTGCACTATACTTCTCTTTTCTTGGTTTCTAACTTTTCTATTTTCAGTTCTGTATGACCTCCTTGAATTTGTAAACAGGAATTGGTTTACCTAGTACTGGTGCTTGCTGTCTCTCTTTGGATTTCTATTCTTAGCACCCAGGATAAACACCCCCTCATCCTAATGCCAGTCCCTGAACCATAATGATACTTAATGTCACATGGATATGCTCAACAACCCACCCTTATATTAAGGGGTCATGAGACAACTTGGAAAGGTAGATACAGATAGGTAGATTGATGATAAATAGAGAGCTGCTGTTGAGTTGACTCAACTCATGATGACAGTATATCCAACAGAACAAAATAGATCTCTATCATCCTCACAATTGGATATTGTGCCAATCCACCTCACTAAGATTTCCCACACCCTTGTTGACTCTAAAGAATCATCACACATAATGTTTCCCCTGGCTATTGATCTGTTCTGATGACATATGCAAAGCAAATGAATCAAGCAATATTCTGTACGTTTTCATTGGCTAACTTTGAGAGTAGATTTCCAGGCCTTCCTTCCTAGACTGTCTTAGTAAAGAAGCTCAGCTAAAACATGTCTATCTTTAATGACTCTGCAATAATTTGGAATATCTGTGCCAGGTTGTTATTATGTGCCTTTGAGTCAGTGCTGACTCAATGTGAGTCTATGCACAGCAATATGAAACACTGTCCAGTCCTGGGTGATCCTCACATGTTTGAGCCCAGGGTTGCAGCCATTGTCCATCCATCTTGCCAAGGGTTTTCCTATACTATAGCTTTCAGAGTCACAGTGACACACAAGACAGGCCTCCACAATACAACAAACTGATAAATGGATAATGGTCAAACAGTATTGTGTATGTCTATTTCTCCTGGTATATCATAAGCCCTCAAGAGCCAAAGAATGCACTGCCTATTGTGGTGTCCTCCCTATTCCTGGTACATAACAAGTATTCATCAAGCATGTTCTAACTCCCAAACATGTTATCATCTTTAGATTTCAAACAGGGGAAAATGGGAATAACCATGACACTGGAACTTACCATAAAATCATTTAGATGTGTTAACTGAAATTCTCTTTCCCATGGATCCTCCTGGAAAAGTTATAAATCATCATGAAGAGAATATATTTTCTGGTAAATATCCAATCCTTTAAACATCAGTGACTCATGGGACCTCCATCACCTTACCACACTTGTTTCTGTTCCTCCTTTTGCAGTAGAGGTAAAGGTATGTCCTCTCTTGACTCCACCAATTTTCCCATTGACTGCATTTTTGCTTGTCCCCTAGACTCCCATCATTATCTTCCTCATTACACCTAGAACCTGCACTTACAAAGAACCAAGATTTACTCTATGTGATGAAATCCTAAGCTTGTTTCTGAATGAATTGACTTTCACAGTTTTTGCTTTTTTGCTACAAGTTTTGGACACCTACCAGGAACCAAGCCCTCTTCTGAGCACTAATAATACAATGACAGTTCCTGCGATGGAGAGGTTCCACTACAAAGGGGGATATGGCAATCAACAGATAATTACAATATGCTGCTGTAATGAGGGCTGAAGTGTTGCAAAGGCTTAAAAGAGGGATCCTCAAACTAATTGGAATCAGAGTTATGTGTGTGATGGTGAACAGGAGTAAGAGGGTAGAAGTGAAAAGGAATTCTAAGATGCTTGGAGATGATTTTGAAGTAAGTTTGAGGTACAAGTAAGTAAAATAAGCAGAGAAGAGGAGATAAGTTGGGGTCCTTTGGGTTAACAGAAAAATCGGAGGTTTTAGTCCAGCCAGAAGTGCCTCCGAAGAAAGGTGTGGCAATCTAATTATGAAAAATTAGCTACTGAAATCCTGTCGAGCAGAATTCTACTCTGATGTGCATTCTGTTACCATGAATTGGAAGTGACTTGGCAATTGGAATTGGCAACTGGTAAATTGTTGAGGATATAAGTGGATGTAGTAGAGGATGAAAAGGAAGGTTATACAAACTTTTCTAATCTCCAACTTGAATACTTTCTGTGCCTTCTTTACCTGACACATCCATCCACATTCTCCAAATCCCAGTGTGAAAGAAACCCCCTCTCTAGAATCTTTTAAAATCCCCTTGTGGCGGTCATGTACCTATGTTAATTTTATGATTGAAATGTAGGGGTGGAGTCTAGCCTGTTAATCTGGAGTTAGCCATTGAGTAGTCAATGAGGCCTCTCTGTGGGCCTGGCTTTCTCCTGAGACTTCTGGGAAATATTGCGATATTTCCCTAATAAGGTGAGAAGCTATCTTCCCCAGTTGTTGGGAGTTAGAGGGCCGATTAATCGTGGACAAGACAAGCTGGCAGCGTTCGAGAATCTGGAGGAGCCGGTGGAGAGACCACACAGCTTTGCCCTGATGGAGCCAGACCTCTGAAGCTGGGACAGCCAGGTGTAGACCTCTGCCAGCGATGACTTGCTTCTGCTGTTGATGGACCCTGAGCCCTGGAGGCAAGGTGCCCTGCCAGCACCGGGATTCTGCACCCACTGACCTGTGACTTCATGAGTCGGAAGAAGACTTTATAGACTGATTTCAGGCATATGGATTAATATGGGACTTATGACTTTGGACTGGACTGGGCTGGGATGCTTTCTCCATGTCCCATTCCTTTTGTATATAAACCCTTTCCTTATATCCATATGTGTGTCTATGAAATTTGTTCCTCGAGTCTACCCAGATTAACACAACCCTCCTGATTCTAGAATTAAGTTCTCTGGATCTCATGGTCTGTTTGAGCACAATACAGTAAAATTTCTCCCACTGTGCTATGGTGTACTCATGGACCTGCCTCCATGGATAGATAGAAAATCAAACAAACTCCACTGGCATTAAGTCAATTCTGAATCATGACATACTATTTTGAGTCTCCAAAACTGCAATCTTGATGGGAGCAGAAAGTTTCAACGTTTTCCTGCAGTGTGACTGGAAAATTTGAACTACCAATATTGCTGTTTATAGCCCCGTGCCTAAACCACAGTACCACCAAGACTCCATAGACACAGAGACCTTAGATTTTGTTTAACGCTGTAAGCTCACAGTCTCGAACAATGGCAGACATTTAGTACATATTTAATAAATGTTCAACTTTAGTTGTCTAACCTGAAAACAATTCAGTGATATCATGTTTTCGTAGGTGATAACGTGGATCGTGGTAGGTGATAATTGGGTAGTGTATTGGTGAGAGTTACTGTTACAAACTAGTGTTAGTATAATAGATTTATCCCTCAGTTAACACACCAGAATTTGATTTCTCATTTAAATCACTTATTCAATTTAGTTTAGCGTGGAGAGGAGGTGTGATTCTCCTTCACATGGCTAATCATGGGTAATGACAAATTCCCCCACTTCAGATGTCATCTGTGACTGAAGCATGGAAAGAGACATCTAGAGGGTCTCACAAAGGCTCTCCTATCAGTTCCTACTGATATGCGTCAGTACTAAACATCATTGCAGGGAATTGGCAAAACTCCAACCTCCTTTTCCTAACCACAAAGGGGGTGGGGAAAAAAGCATAGGGGCAGATGGATGTGCCATGAGACCACTGTATCTGTTCTCTGTAGGATTTGTCATTCCTTCCACTTATTTTTTTCTAGTTACCAGGTTAGAAACAAATGTGCCAGTAACGGAAATCTATCAACCCAGACTGCCTCCCTGTAATACCATTGCCTGGCTTTCATTAACTCAGGGGGAATTGTGAAACCTGAAGACTTAGGAAACACCATGTTAAAATTCATTTCCCTCAAAATCCTAATCATTGCCCAGAACTGACTGATCCCTGGTCTTCAAACCCAGTGCTATTACCATTCCCATAAAGACATTACCATTCCTAATACTCCTGAAAAGAGGAAAATGCTTCTCTGACATTCTGGCTGCCAATGTTCCACATCATCCCCTAATGTAACTCTATTCCCAGAGTTTCACTTTGCACACAAGAGGTTATAGAATGTGTGGATGAACCTTAAAAAGCATTGTGTTGAGTGAAGTAAGTCAACCACAAAGAGACAAATGCTATATAATCCTGCTTATATAAAATAACTAGAATAGGCAAATATTTGGAGAAAGAAGTTTACTCATGGTTACCAAGTATGGTGGGGGAGAGGGGAAGTTATGGACTCGAAGTCATTTACATTGATAAGCTATTTGGCTCCACAGGAGCAAAGGCTGGTTCTCCTACTTCCACCACCAGAGGGCAGTGATGTGGCCCCCCAAAAAAGATATTTGGAAGTGGATATTGGTGTTGGTTGAATATTGCAATGCTTGCCACTAAGTGGTATATATGAAAAGTGATGATTAGCAAACATGCTATATATGTTTTGCAGCAATAATAAAACCATATTCTTTACCCTCTTGATTCTCAGACTGTCCTGTTCTCTCATTCCCCTTCTCTGGTACCAACTCTTTAAATTGCCCTCAGGTGGCAGTTCAAGCAGATGGCTCATCTCGGATTGCTGTCCCTAAGGGCTTAACAGAATTAATAGAGAAATGTTTCAAAGATTATTTCCCAATGTTTTCTGTGTGCCTCAATGCATACCTCCCTCATACACACACTCTCTGTTCATATACATCTTCCTTCTTTTCCCAGCTTGGACTCATTTATAAAGGTGGTTTTAATTTGTTTCCTGCATAGGTCAATGAATACAGTGTATTTCAATGTAATTGCCTTCATTAATTCTACTTGCACTATAGACTTTGACTCAGGAGATAACACATCAATCCACATGTGTTTGCTTTTCTGCATATTGATGAGGGAGCAGGTTGAGATTAGCTTTGGAATTTGCATGGTATCTGCTGATTTGCTTTCTTGATTGCTCCTCTAGAGCAAATTATATTTTTTTCAATTCTGTGTTAGTCTGGGTATATTAGAGAAACAAATCCATAGAAATGCATTTGTATAAGGGAGAGTTTTCTATAAAGGGTATACGTACATAAAGAAAACATCCCAACATAGTGCTGCCCAAGCGCACAAGTCCAACATTACCCCATATGTCTGACATCAATCCACAAAGTCCTCCTTCATCTCACAAAAACATGCAAGGACACCAACTGCAGGAGGAAAACCAAATCAGTGAATGTATAAGCATCTCAGCGCTGGCAGGGGTCTAGCCACCTTGCTGCTCCAGTACCCAAAACTGCATCGGGGGAGTTCCACGTGGCTTCTCCCCAGGGAAGTCTTGCAGGAAGTGAGCCTTGCCAACTGAAGCAGGGAACTGGCTAAGGCAGCTGCACCCTGGTTTGACAGAAAGCATCAGAAAACAAGAGACCAGAGAACTAGAAAGTTTTATGTCTCCGCCCTTCAATTAATCCCACATGTGTTTATCGGCCAGGTTGGCACAATAAACTTTGACTATTTCAAACTCCTGGCATTCCTCTTTTTGACTAAGAACCACCTGGGTTTTGGGTTTGTTTCTGTGTCTCCTCTGTGCTTATGAGAGCCCTCCCATCTGTTGGTTATGTCTGCACAATTGCCTACTTTGACAGCCTCACTAAAAATTCCCATATCTTCATAATTTCATGAGGGTAGGAGACAATCATATTCTACAAAGCTCTGGTTCCTGACCATTCCTTGGGGATAATGGTCCCTTCATTTTGTCCTTGCTTCCTCAGCTTTTCTTCCTCTAACATATCAAGAAAAACTGAAAATCACGTGAGAGATATTTTTCTGAGTATGCTTACTGAATGGGAAAGTAAAAAATGTTGGTCTGAGCCAAAACACTATCTAATCTAATTCATCAGTAATGGCCATGGTGCACAGACCCTCTGATCCTCCTGAACTTAGAGGAAGGTTATCATAGTGAGACTAGTGGGGTTGGAGATGAGCAGTCCCTGAGAGGATGGGCGTGTGTGTGTGTGTGTGTGTGTGTAGAGAGAGAGAGAGAGAGAGTCTTCAACTCTGGGTTTCTATTATTGTTTGACTATGGCAAATGATGTCAATATTTTATAACAATTTGGGATAACCCAATTCAGAAAACATTTGTGATATACTGAAAAAAACCCTGTAATGCTATGTTACAAGATTACTGGGCAATTATTTTAACTTGATTGGGCCTTAGTCCAGTAAAATATGGGCAATAGTAGCATGTATGAGAGTTAAATGAGATAAATCAAGGAAAGCACTTAAGTTATGTGCCTAGCACATAGTAAGCTGTAAATAAGCATTTTACTATTAATGTGTTTCTAAGTGATGGTGTAAGAGAGCATTAGGAGTCCCAGAATCTAGGCCATAACTCAGGTACTAATTTTGGGGGGTAGGTTTTATACAGGGAATTCAGGGACCTGAAATACCACCTAGTTCTCAGCCTGGACCTATGAGTTGGACTGGGTCATCTGATGGGAGTACTTCTCATTCAGTGTAGGGCAGTGGAATTCACACCAGTGAGACATTTTGGCATGTCGGGGTATTAATAGCAAATTCACTATGCTTGTTCAGGTTCACTAGAAAAACAAATTCATAGATACTCATTTATGCATAAGAAAGAGCATTAGACTGAAGGCAGCAAGATGGCAAACATGTATCCAACTCATGCTGAGGAGTGGGGAGATTTGAAGGCTGAATAGGGGTTTCAAGGTTGTCAGTTAATTCCTATGACTGCCCAGAGTACTTCCCTGGATCAGGAGCTGACATCCACCCCATCTCCTGCATCAGCTGTGGAGGCCTGAGGGCTCGGGCTTACTGCACAAACTAGTCCATTCTGAGCAGCCCACACTGCTGTGAACCCCACTGTGGCTAACACCCTGGCCAGCATGCCCTAGATGTAGGGTTCCAAGTCCATCATCCACCTAGCAAGTACTTGATCATCTGTGGTTTTATATCACAAATGTCATGGGGTTCTCCCACTGCCCATTGACAGATTCCTCCTCTAATACTAACACTTTCCTTTCTACATTTTCCCTGCTCTGTCCAGCACTCCCCTGACCTCTGTGCTCTGAGCAGTGGAGCTGCGAGTTAACAAACGTGACTGGGACCTTATTCCCACACACCCACCTGTTCACAGTACCTCTATATGGGAACAGACTACCCGTATCCCCACCCCTGGAGTTACACACACCACCCCTCCTAGGCCAGCACTCTCCTTCAGACTGTAGTCTGCACAGATGAGAATGAGCCCTTTGGGGAACCTGAGTTATTAGAGCACAACTGATCTCAGATTCTGACTCCTGAGAGAACCATCCAAACTGTCCCCCAAACAACAGACTTCCAATAGGCTAGGGTGAAAGGGGGACCCCAGTGGGATAAAAGTGAAACAGCCATCCCCAGGACAGTTGGTTACATGCAGCTTATAGAAGCATTCATACCAACCTTCCAAAGAAAGAGTCCAAGTCTTTTTGACTCCTGGGAATATAGCAGTGAGTTTCTCCAAAATGACATGTAAGCAACAAACTGCCACCACAGCCTCAACAAGGAAACAGGAGAAACAAAATCCAATGTCAGAGGCTGACTTATATCTAACAGCATTCTTGGAATTGGCAGATGTTGACCTACCATTGAAATATTCAGAATGGTGCTTACAATTATACTGGATATGATGGATGCAATACAAGGAAAGGATGAAATGATAGAAGAGCTAAAAGCCATGCACCAAAGGGAAATACAGAGTTAGGGGAGGAGATAACAAAAGCCAGTGGCAAATTCACATACTTTGTCATCAGACTTGAAGAGACAGAGTCACACTAAGCAGACTTCAATAAGTGGGGAAGGCAAAGAAGATAATCAGAGAAGCTGATGAAGACCTGAGAATCATATTTGCTGCTATGAAGAGGGACATTAGAATAATTGGATTACCAGAACAAGACATAACAAAGCGTCAACACCAAAAATAGCAAGAGAATTTCA
>PVJH01021480.1:7438-38608 GCA_004026705.1 Nesogale talazaci | reverse complement strand
GGGTACCATTAGCCATCTTCACCACTCCATTTATTAGACACTAGCTTCCATTTATGAAACACTAACCTAGCCTATACTTACCTATATGATCATAGGTCTTCCCGGGGTTCTGAAAGTTAGAAGTGGTAAAGTGTATTTCATTGAGGGGAGCTCTGGGCTTTAGAGAAGTTAAACAACTTGTCCAAGGTCACACAGGGAGCAGGCGGTTAACGTGGAACTCAAACTCTGATTTATTTCCAAGGCCTTGTTAATGAGAACACGGAAGAGCCCATTGAACCAGATGGAAGAAGCTGAGTCAGCTGCCTGAATCCCTGTATAACCTTGAGTGGTCTGCAATGTCCAGAACTCTGTTGGTCTCTAAAAAGGAACCAAATTCCACCTCTCTCACACAGGCTCCCAGATCCTCAGTGCTCGTGGCACTTTCTCTCTTGATGATCTGTATCTACATGAAGGGGCTTCAAAAAGTTCATGGAACAATGGAATGAAAGGATTATGGACTTTCCCCATGAACCTTCGGAATCCCTGTATATGTGTGGGCGAGAGATGGCGCTTTCTACCCCTGTAGGGTCGCTGTCAGTTGGCACTGATTTCATGGCAATGAGGGTTTCTTTTATTTTTTGTATATGTTTATTTTGTATATGTTTATTATTTTATGCACCAAACTTGTTACATTTTCCCCACCCATAGTAAAAAGTGGACTAAAAGGTTGTTTTTACTTAATGAGCTCCCAGGTTTGGCTCCTTTGGTAGTGCCTAGCTTCCTTGGCAGACTTATGTTCATAGCAGAAAAGCAGCTTAATGTCAGCCTGACAGTTTGATAGATCTTGTGCCAATTTTTATGACAGAAAAAGAATCTTCTAACATCAAGATTAAATAAGATACTCTAAGAAACAAGACAAAATGTCTTCATGGTTATGCACTGAAGTTGTTACGGGGGAGAAAAAGCTCCTTTCATGTTGTAGTTAGGACATGATGAGACTGAAGAGTTCATAGGCGATGGCTAAGACAGGCCTGTTCAGTACAGGCTTGTTCCTTGCCCACCATAGCAAGCACTGATGTGAGCTCAGCTTCCGCATGCTTACGGTGGCCTTCTTCAAGTCTAAGTCAGATGTCTTTGCACTCTCTGTCCTGTGGACTTTCCCAAGGCCCCAGGATCCTGCCTAGCATGCAGAAGCACCTCCTGGAAGTATGTGGGCATGGTGTTAGCACCCCTGGGGACCACCATTAACCAGTGGGGACCCAGAGCCAATAGATAAATGCTGCAATCTTCTGTTGTTTAGTCAGATAATTCTAGAAGTCTTTCTGTATGAGTATCTGAAGGTGAATTCCATAGTATACAATCGCAGTGACTTAATCTCTACTGCTACCCTTTTCTTCCGATTCTTGAATTTCTACTTTCCATGTTGATCTCTTAATCAAATTATTTTTACCAAATTCTTTCCTTAGGCTTTGCTTTCACTTGAATTCAAATTAAGACACCTACACAGATTGAAAGAATTCTCAACCCAACAAAAGAGACTCAGTCTTTGAGCAACTTACTCTAACCAAATTCATGTGCTATTGATGTATAAAAAATAACGATAAATATTAATTCCAGAGATCTCTGTAACTGTCAAATGGACAAGAATCTTTGTATCAACCAAGCAGAACCAATTCTTTGTTCCTGGACAGTTGATAATACACTGACATTCTTGCTCTTTAGTTCTTTTTCTAATACTCATGCAGATAGTTTCCCCTCTGTGCAGATAATCTTTTCTTGGATGTGCAAACTTTTGACTGCAGCTTTCTTTTACAAGTTAGAAATATGCAATGTGGTGCTTAGAACCTGGTTATTAATCTCACTGGTCACATCCTGAGAAAACAAGCACAGTTCTCAGTAACTCTGTGGAACTTTCTATTTCTGTTGCTGACTTCCCTTCCCCAACAACCTTCTTTTTTTTTTGTATTCATTTTTTTATTAAAAATCATTTTACTGGGGGCTTGTACACTGTTTTTCTACAATACATAAATAAACACACTGTGCCAAGCACTTTCACATGTCCGCTGCTATTATCATTCTCCACTCATCCGCCTTTTCCCTTGAGCCCTTGGTATTGGCTTTTCCATCTCTTCCCCTCTTCCCCTGCTCTCCCTTCCCCATCAACCCTCAATATTTTATACATTGTTATTGTTCTGTCATATCTTACACTGCCCAGCCTCTCCCCCAACCCACTCCCCCGATGCCCATCCTTCAAATAGGAGTTTATATGTATATCCTTGCCGTTGGTTCCATCTCTCTACCCCATCTTCTCTCTACCCTTCCAGCAGCTTCAATCTAACCACTGGGCCGAAGGCCCAATAACCTTCTTGTGTTTGGTTGAAAATATAGAAAGGATGCAATAAGGGAAAAATGCAAGGGAAAGTGTATCTGTACACTGGATGGCTCTTGAGTGCTTCACTGCCAAATGATCCGTACATAAATCAATATCCATAATAAGACCTTGACTGTACTCCAACTGTTTCAGTTGCTCTGTATGTAACAGCTTCGACATATTTTTATCTTAAGTTAAAATAGATGTCTTTGCATGCCAAAGGCATAATGAAACTCATTTGTAAATGATAATTTTGGATACATTTTGTATTTCTTGAATATCCAATTTTCAATAGGGTCTTGCATTGTTGGCATATTTTGTATAATTTTCCCTCCTTTTCTTCCTTCCATTATTATTTTCATAGCCTTACTTTGGTCTTTCTTCCCTTACACTCTATTAAGAACCTCTTGGACTCACATCCCAAGTGTGAAGACACCTTCTAGCTCACCCACGAATTCAAGGTTATTGGTGTTGGGTTGCTGCTGATTTGCCTTTTGACTCATAGAACCCATTGTGACAGAGTAGAACTCCCCAATTGAGAGTTTCTTGGCTATAATCTTTTTGAAAACAAGCCTGTCTTCCACATAGCTAGCTACTGAACTTCACCAATGCTATATGAATATTTATATGATACATCTGTGTTATAGTCTTGCTTAAAATCCTTTGGTCACTCTGGGATATGCACTACTTATACTTGCTGATATTTTCTGTTCACTTTTTCTTTTACGAGTATGGGGAAAAAATTGCTTCCTTCTTCCCATAGGTTTAGGCATGACTATGTGATTTGTCTGAGCCAAAAATACTTGGGTATGGGTCACTTTCAGGAAAGTTCTCTTCTGTTACAGTGGACCCTAACTCTGTTGCCATGATAGCATCAGCACATGTTGGAACTTCCATAGTTGAGTCTCTGAGTATGTTCAATTGAATAATGGTCCCCCGAATAAATAAGTTGTATTTCTTTAGAAACTATGATTGCTTCCTTACATCACAAGCATCTTCACTGGGGGGATTAAAGTTCTGGATCTGAACATAGGAAACCTGGCAGGACCAATTTGAGTTTCTTGAAGCAGGAGATCCTTTCTAGATAGTATTTAGACACAGATTGATGGCAAAAGAATGGTGATATATTTGAGGATGGGAAAGCATCCATGAATCAAATAAAGTCAGCAGGCTCTAGAAGCTGGAAAAGACCAGCAGACAGATTCTCTGAGAGTCCTGGAGATACTTGGATTTCGAGGTCAATGCTATCATTAGGTGCGATTTTTGGGATTGTCTCCTTTTAGCTGGATTTAGAGTTTTAGGCATGTGGAAAATGGGTGAAATATATATATATGTATATATATATATATACATATATATATAACCAGAAGAAGGATGAGTTGGGGTATTGATGCTTTGTTATGATCCATCCTGGATTCTCTTTTTATGGTCATATGAGGGGATTCAATTTCTTCACCTTCACTGCAGAGTTATGCACTTATTTAACCCAGTAGACCCCAAACTTGAAGTGTTACAGGTTGTACACGAGTTGAAGAATTTCATTGCTGGTGTAATATCTTCTAGTACTCTCTTCTACGATGGTGTCTTATCTAATGTGCTTTTAACAAATGCTGCAGGTAGGTGGTTTTAGCAACCAAATTTATTTTCTCACAGTTTAGGTACTAGAAGTCCAAATTCAGGACACTGGCTTTAAGGGAAGGTATTCTCTGTTGACTCTTTTGGAAAGTTCTTGTCTTTACAGCTTCTGTTCCTTGGCTCCTTGGTGACCTTCTTGGGGCATGGCTTCTCTCTCCCTCTCTACTTCTTTTATATTTTTGTAAGAATTTGACTCAAATCACACCCTATACTAATCCTGCTTCATTAATATAACCAAGACAACCCATTCCCAAATGGGATTATAACCACAGGCATAAAGGTTATTTTTTTTAAAGGAGCACAATTTAATCCATAACACATGGTGGTTGTGGAGCTTGTGTTGAATCCTGGATCAATGAAGCATCACATGGAGAACAGATGCCTGGAAGGCTCTCCTTGGTGCACAGTAGACTGTGTTTGAATGGGAAACACACTCGGAAAGCCAATAGAAGTCTCCCAACGGGCACCTTGGTAAAATGGAAAACACAGAGAGGCCACTGGAGAGGGAAGAGGTAGAACAGTTACAAAGGGCTGAAGTGACTTTCTCAAGTTGACGTTGAAAATGTCCAGTGCAGGTAAAACCTCTCTGAGGGCATTTATAAATTGCGGCATGTACAAAAGTTGCTTGAGTGGTAACCCTGAGTCCTGTGGAGAGAAACTTATGGATAGAATGTACTGTATATACGGGCATGTCAGCGTATGAGTACACTCTATAGAAAAAGTTCAAGTAAAATATTTAAATAATGCTCAGTGATGTTTTGGAATGATGGACCTATTTGATGATATGGCATGTAAGTTAATAAAACCTTTGAGAAAAAAGTTAAGAATTCAAAAGCCAGTAGCTTATAGCTTAATACACAGAAAATATAAAAATGACACAGAGACCTTGCCCCTTTGGTATTTCTTGGACCGCCCATATGTGCCCCTAGCAACAGTGACGTAGAGCAACTGAGAGAAAGGAGCTTACCATGTTCCTCTCTATCCAGCCATCTGCTTTCTTGCCCACTTCTCGAGCTCTTACTATTAGACAGAGATATGGGGAACTCAAACATGGTGGATCAAGCAGTGGTGTAATATGATACTTGGTCAGTTGATCTTGCTCTTGACCCAAACTGAATTTGCTCTAGGCCTAAATTGTTTTCACTTGTTCCACCAGGGAAATTTCTTCTCTGGCTTTTTAAATATTGTCGGTGGTCTCTTTTTCTTGCTCTTTATTGTTTTTTTTTAAATCTTTATTTTTTTCTTCTTTCTGTTTTTTATTGTTTCTATTAGGTTGTCCACTTTAAGATGTACAGAATAAGTAGACGCATGCAGACAATAATAGATACAATGGTTTATTGAACTGGGGCTGGGGAGGGTGAGAGGAAATGGGGAGCAAAGCATCAATGTGGGAAGGGGAAGGGAGCACTAGAACTGATTGTGATGATGTATACACAACTCTTTAAAAATGACAACTATAGAAGTGTATGAGATGTGAATTTTATGTCAAGAAGAGTACTAAAAAAAGAAACCAAAGTTCACCAATGTTTACCATAGGTGAAGGAGGAAGAGATTTTGCTTAGGAGGTGATGAATTTATGTTAATGGTGGAGGAATAATTTTGAAAAAATATCAATAATAGTTTTATAACATGGCAAGAATAATCAAAGGGACCAAAATATACATGTGGAAGTTGTTGAACTTGAAAAGAAAGTTAAATAGCACCATTATGGACATTGAAGAAGAGAGCTTCATTTATCTGGAGTATTCATTCTATGTAAAAGTAAAATATTAATGATGTATTATTCAGTAGGTCAGGGGTTTTAAAAGCACTTTATGGACCAAATCTTGCCAGATTTATTTATTTTACCAATTGTTTATGGCTGCTTTTCCTGTATGACACAAAGGGAGTGTAGATTGTATGTTTGGTACATACAAGCCTTAAATGTTTGGCCTTCAATTCATACTAGGGACATATGGTTCTTAAGATAGACCTGGTATGAATTGCAACTTAATGTGAAGAACGTAAAGAAATCCTCTCAACTGGATGAATAGACAGCATCATGATAAAAGAAGAGAGATTTGAAGTTATGATGAATCTAATTTTGCTTGACTGTACAATAAATGCAAAGGAAAGTAGTAGTCAAGAAATTTAATGATGAGTTTCAATGGGCAAACATGCTATGAGATGGGCCCTTGTTGCCCACAACTTCTCTAAAGTGTTAAAGATCTAAGATGTCACTTTGAATACTAAGGTAAGCCTAACCCAAGACTTGGTGTTCTCAATCACCTTATATGTATGTGGAAGTTGGACAACAAATATAGAAGATGGGAAGACTTGATGCATTTGAATGTCGGCCTTGGTGAGGAACATTGAAAAATAAATCTGTCTTGAAAGAAGAACAGCCATAAAGTTAAAAAAGGATGGTCAGATTTTGTCTCACATGTTTTGGACATGTTAGCAGAAGAGATGAACCTCTGGAATAGGACATTCCATCGTGCTTGGTGAAGTTGAAGGTCAGAGAAAAAGAATATCATCAAGATGATGGACTGGCACAGTGGCTACCACAGTCTTAAAGAAAACTGTGAGGATGAGCTGGGACCGAGCAGTGTTTTGTTGGGTTGCACAGAAGGTTGCTTCGAGGCAGAACTTGATATTGCCTAATAAGAATGACAACAAGGCAAATTGATGTAAGCCTCTCTGGAGTACTATAGTAAAAGACATTACACCACCCACTAGCCACCTATTGCCACCTTCAATTCTGACTCAGAGTGACCCTCGGGAGCCTCCAAGACTATAAATCTTGGAGCAGATAGTTTCCTCTTTGTCCCTTGGAGTTACTGATGGGTTCAAACTGTTGCCTTCGTAGTTAGCAGTGCAATGCTTACCTGACAACCCCATCAAAAACATCCTTTAAAGTGTAATTCATTACAGATTTCCCTAGGGACTAGGGGAGAGAAGATAAGGGAATGGTAGGCACATTTTGGTCACACCGGTGGTCAGAGATCATGCCTTATCCATGAAAGAATGTATGAAATTATAGGATGAGAGGAAATGACTTTAGAGTTGAATACCATTAGAAAGTCCCTCTAGGATTTCTGGACTTCTGTAAAAAGAGGTTCACATTTTATTTCAAGTTAAATATCCCGCTGAGGTTCCACCTTTGTCTCGGTGACATATTATTGATGACATTCAGCTGACTTCTGCAGGTCATATTGATTCCTAAAGGGAGTCATGTACCAGGCTTCTGCTTCTGTCCTAATGGGCTCCACTTTCCTGAGATAAGAAGGAGACATTTTTCAGAAGAAATAGACCTAAACAATAAGCAATAATAACAATCACGAGCGCACACAAGAGCTGCTGTTTCCAAATACTGAACAGCTGGAGAAGTTAGAGACCTCTAACCCCATCTAGTCATTATCTCTCAGAAACGCCACACAGAGGGAGAGTATAAAATGCAAAGAAGATCGGTTATACAGACATACACAAAACAAACCCACAATTAAGAAAAGAAATAATAGCTCTTAACACCAAGTAGCTTTTTGTTGTAGGCACTAATGTTTGTCCTGAGTTTTTCCTCATTATGGAAAACTAGAATAAGACTTCACAGGAAAATGAAAACACTTTTCTTAACCTTTGGTAGTGCATAATTAGGAATGTAATATGAAAGATGGCCTCATACTTGGTTCACAGAGGTCTTGCCTTTTAAGACTTGATAGTGTTTAGAATTATAACAGATTCAGAGATGCTAATCAGAAATGCAGCCACTACTTTCACTGACATGCCGAGAACATCCAAGCTATGGAAAGAATTATCCAAGCTGGAGGGAACAATCTTGCTTTGCCTGGCTCTGAGAGCTTTCCAGTGTGCAAATGACCAGCTTAAGGATGATGCCACTAATCAGAGAAGCTGGATTATATGAAGAAGAATTCAGTATCAGAATTGAGGCAGGCTTCTCAACGATCTGCCATAGGCAGCTGACACAACCTTGATCGCTGAAAGTGAGGGGGACCTGAAGTGCTTGCTGATGAAGAGCAAGGATTGCAGAATTCATTATGGATGACCACCTAGTGGAAAGAAAACCCAACCCCCCGCAACTGGAACAATAGTTGACATCATGGGGACAGGTGTTAAGAGATCAGAAAAAGCGTTGCATCAGTAAATCTTTTGCACAAGACCTCTTTAGAGTATTCAAAAGCAAGGATGCTACTTTGCAGGTGAAGGTGCTCCTGCCCCAAACCAGGGAGATTTCAATATGCATGTGAACATTGGACATTGGATAAGGCAGGTTGAAGAAGAATTGATGCATTTGAACTGTGGTGCTGGAAAAGAAGAGTGAATGTACCACGGATTACTAAAGGGGCAGGTTGATCTGTGTTGGAGGAGGCACAGCCAGGGTGTTCCTTAGAGGCAAGGATGGCGAGATGTCTTCACTCGTCCTTTGGACATGTTGTCAGGAGAGACCAGTCTCTGTAGAAGGATGCCATGTTTGGTAGCACAGAGGGGTGATAAAGAAAGCAATGAAGGAGAAAGAGTGACACAGTGACTGCAGCAGTGAGCTCAAGGCTGGGGACAATTGTGAGGCGGACACAGACCTGCAGGTCTTCCTTCTGTTGTGCATAAGGTTTGCCGTGGGGTGGAACTGACTTGATGGCACCTGGCAGCAACAACAAAACAACAACAACAACAACAACAACAACAACAACAAAATGTAACCTGTACGTTCATCCTCTTAAGAAGCCCTAATTTTTAACGAGCTAGCATATAGTAGGGGCTCAATATCTGTTTGTTGAATAAATGAATGAATGAATGACTCAACTCAATTTGAGATAGTTTACCACAATGGTTAGTTAAAAACATAATGGCCTGAAATTATGCCTTCTCTTTCCCTCCCTGTCACATTCTTCACACTGTTTAAAGCATTTCTCTCTAGTGCTTTTTATCCTAAGGGAAGTAATATTTAAATTGTTCTTAAAACTTAACCTTGGGAATGGGTTGGAATGCAGTCCACTGTTGAAATGACCATCTTAAATTAATTATGCAAAATTTACCTGTCCTCTCATTCACAGAAATGAAATAGTATCTTGTCTATAGCAATTTTTTTGTTCTGAAAGTTTTGTTCATTCATTCATCTGTCCACACATTTGCTATGATTTAAACTAATTCAAAACATTATTTCTGGCTTCTTTCTTGAAGGTGCATTGACATGTAACCATTTACTATTCTTGTGTTTTGGGTAAGTTATTAAGCCCAGTCTCAGTTTCCCTTTCTGCAAATGGAGATGGTGATGGGATTTAGTCTCACAGGATAGCCATGAGGATGAGCTGTTTTAACAGGTCTAATAGCAAATCCTTCAGACAGGTTAGCAATTAAATAAGAGTAATAGTAATATAATTATCACTTAGTTTCTGGAGGAGAGAGAGAACTCATGTCTCTTAGCAGATAGCACAGGGTTCGATCAATAGCTGTTGCATTTGGTTGGTCTTAGAGTGAGAGTGATAGTGCACGAAATAACGTGGGGGTGGTGTTTCTCCACAGCCTCACCAAAACAAGCTCTCCGGGCTGATTGGAGACAGAAGTCTTTGATTCCAGAGGTTTAACCCTCACATTCTTTTCTCATAGCCTCCAGTTCAAGTGCGTAGCTTTTGGCCTCCTGTGGTTTCTCGAAGGATGCGTTGGTTTAGGCTGACCACTGGCTTTTGATCTTTGGAGAAAGGTTCCTTATAGATCTCTGCACTTATGAACCAACTGTATATAATCCTTGCTGAGCTGAGGAAGAATTATACAAACAGCAATGAAAAGAAGCAGGTGTTTAAGGGCTTACAGATAGACTTTGGGAATAAGAAGGAAAAATGGAGGATGTGTGCTGTAGAAAAATCTCATGATAAAAAGAAGTACACTTTTTCCTAACTAGTTATGAACACATCCACTCATTTAAAATAAGACTTCCACACCTTGTGAATGGCTTGCTAAGCATTATCTTAGCATAACTGCAAATGACAATTTTGCAAACCGAGCCAAACACGTTCATGATTTAGATTTGAAAGAATATTTCTCATTTCTGGTATGTAATATATGTTGGGGAAAAACCCAGAGTTCACATTAACAAGAGCTGCGTAAGAGACAGCAGGCACATTTCCCACAAATGGTGGCACTGATTCTTAGCTCCCCATGTGGTGCACGTGGAGGGGGGTCAGGCATGAGAGATCCTTGCCTTTCCCAGTGAGAGATAGGGTTTTGTCTTTGGAGTGAGGGGGACCTACTGACCCTTTCAATCAAGGACTCATCCATGTGTGTTTGAGAAAAGACACTCCTGCTGGTGTCACATGCACGGGTGCAGTGTGTAGACTAATTTTGAGACTCATTCCTGGGGTACGATGGTGAGGCCAGCAGGGATAGAGATGGAAATGAGGGTAAGGATTAAGGAGGTGATTTTCAGCAATTGGTGTGATTTGTGTGCTGTGAAGGAAGATGAGGCATGGGATGAATGGAGGATGCTGGAGGTGCTGTCTCTTTGATCGCAGCAGTGAACACAGGTGAGATACAGGTGCGCAGTTGCATGGCTTCAGGTACCCTCTTAACGCAGAGGACTCCTGAATTCATATCACATGACCCAGTCCAGTTAAATTTTCCTGTGTCCACACATGCAGCTCATTATTCCATCTGATTCATAGCCACCTGGAGCCTCGTAGCACTTCTAACAGAAACGGGTCTTGGTGATCTTTGAGGGCTTCCTTGACCATCATTTGCTTCAGCGAAAGACACTGGCATCATCCACTCTCATTGCCCATGCTAAACACTTGGGGATTATTTTTGATCTTCTCTCCCTGTGTCTCTCAAATTTGATCCTCCCTAAATTTTAGCAATTTGATATCTGTAATATCTCTCAGTTAAGTCCTGTCAGCAGAGTGCTTTTGGGTTGGGCTACTCTCGACAAGGTTAGCAGTTTGAAACCCCCAGTGGCTCGGTGGAAGGAAGATGTGGGTTTCTACTGCCATAAAGAGTTACAGCCTCAGGAACTCCCGGGGGCAGTTCAACCATGTCCTACAGAGCATGCAGTCGGCCTGGACTCTGTAGCAGTGGGTGAGTTTCTCTCTTTAGTCTGACTCTTCATTCTTTCTTCTTTTCCAGCTTCTGCAAAAAGAGGACATGGAACTAGGATGATGGGGGAACACTTGGGTCAAGGTTGGATTTGAAAATTGCAATTTTTAAATTTTAAATTGAACTCAAATTACTTTACATGCAGTTGTTGGAGTAAAAGTGGGTAATGTATTACCTAGGGAGGTGGCCAGAAGGGTTCACAATGAAGGTTTATGTTCCTTTTACCCTGTGTGTAAGACTTTTTCCTAGGCATGGAGGGAGTTCCCCCTCTTCTAAATCTCTAACAATCGAAAATGTCAGATACTCATCTTTTCTCTTTCTTCAAATCACTTTATTAGGATAAATCCAGACATCATACCCTTCAATGGTTAAGTCATATTCAGGAGCGTTGTAGAATTGCTCCCGCAATCATTTTCAAAACGTCCTTTTCCTTCTTGTCCTCCTCTACATCAACTCCTCATTATCCCTACCTTCTCTTGCCACATCCCCAGTAACCCGTATCCTAGTCATTGTTTTTATAGACTCACCCAACCTGTGTTTCCTATACTGACAAGTATAGAAAGATATAACAGTGATTCAAGAACGCTACCAACAATAGCAAAACACAGCAGAGATAAGCCCCAATCGGGGGGAAAGAAACCCTACAAAAAACCAGAAAATACCAAAAAGCAGACCAAGCTCAAGGTCCATCCAAAGGGAGATCAAATGACAAGATTTTAACCATTTGAGTCAGAGTTATCATGTTTACTCTCTAATAACCAGGTTACCCCCACCCCTCACTTTTGATCAGAGGGGAGTCACATCTCTTACGCTTCATTTGCGGCAAGAATGTGCATGAAACCCAAGTACCAACAATTACATGCAACCAGCTTGGTCTTCACACTTAGTTCCAATAACAGAAGACTATAGGGTGCTGTAGGGAGCTTCTGTGACTATCACATAAGTAACCATGCTGACAGTGATGGTAGTAGTTGTGCTAAGATTGTGCTTTTGAAGTATGGTTAAGAAGAGGCAATATACATACTAACATCTAGAGATGTGTCATGGGTAAGACTCTCTGTACCTGTGGGAAGGGGGATGGATCCAACCTCTCAATTGGTAGATAGCGTCATTACATCTCCGTGAGGGCATTTATAAGAGGTATTGGCTTGGCAGTAGGGTGAGGGGAGGGGGAAGAACTGGCCCCTCTATCTTTCCTGCTTGATTGAATTCTGTGTCTGACTTCTGGGGCCAGCAACCCATGTGACCTGCCAACACTAACTGCTGCCTTGTTCTTGCTGAACTGGGAACCTTGTGACTCTTCACACACCAGCCTGTGATAGCCACCAATCTTGCACTTAGCAGAATGCTTAATTCACAGTGCCACTAGAGCTTTTTGGATGGCCAGTGAAAAAGAGTAAGGCCCTGAAAAAATGCATAGTGGCTGGAACAATGGCTCAAACACATGAGAATGGTCTTGGGCTGTGCAGAGTCTTGTTCTGTTGCACAGGATGTTACTATGAGATGGAACCAACTTGAAAGCACCTAACACCTGAGATAGGAAGCCCTTGCTATGTATGCTTTTGTGTCCGTCTGGGTAAACTAGAGAAACAAATCCTTAGAAACTCATATGTATATAAGAGAGGGTTTTATATAAAGGGTAATTCTACATTAAGAAAACATCCCAACCCAGTTAAGTCCAAGCCCATAAGTCCAATATTAGCTCATGTGTCCTATACCAATCTATAAAGTACTCTTCAGACACATGAAACACATTCAATGATACTGAGTTCAAGATGATCACAGGCCAGGGGGTAGAAAGTCCTTGGATCCAGTGGTGGTATAAGCATCTCAGCACTGGCAGGGGTCTCCATGTGGCTTCTCCAGTTCTTTGAGGTCTGGTTACATGAGGATAGGTCCATGTGGCTTCTCCAGCTCCCAGGGCATAACCCCATGTGTCTTTTCAATAGCGCATCATCTCAGGGAGTGAGCAGAGTGTATGTCTTCAGCCTTCAAGGAGGAAATACTGGAGTTCCAAGAATTCTCAGGAGAAGGCCATGTCCACACAGAGCCCTTAATGGCTATGACCCCATTGATGGGATAGATTCAATCCCTTCACTCTTAATCCTCTCAAGTCCCAATTGACACTAGATTATGTAAGGACTATAGCTTTTGAGTGTTGTTGACTTCTTAGACTCTAATCCTCTCAATGAGTCAGGAAATGCATTCTTTCAGCTGTAAGAAACAAAATACCTCTAGGAGTGATTTAGGGCATTCACCCTCCTAACATCATAAAAAAATAAATCTGGAGTTAAGAAGCCATTATCACTTGTTCAGTGGTTTAGCAGTGTCAAGACTGGCATATTTGTCAGCCTGCTGAACTTTCTGACAAAGTTGTGAGATGACAGCAGTTCCAGGCATTATATCCCTGTTTAAGACATGAAGAAGGAAGAATAGAGTAATATACATTATATCTTTGCCTTTTATTGGGCAATCCAATGGTTTCCTTGAACTTCTGGAAACATATCTTTTCTGACAATTGGTCAATGGTACCTGCCTGCGAGTATTGACAAATGAATATTTAACAGATACTTTGAATGTCCAACATCTATCTATAATATCTGCCAGAATGAGCTACTCAATGTACTTCTAATAAGCTCTTTTGTATTGATGATGTTAAATTATTTTGAGTCATTTTCTATGACTATCCCCATAAGTCAATATAAGATAACTTGTAAGCATCCCATGTGACTTCCCCTGACTTCACAAAGTTAAAGAGGATCACCCTCAGCACCAATCTTTGACCAATTCCTATGAGGGAGAGGTCTTACATGTCTCTACTCTCCAAATGTCTTCACCCTAATCTGGTAGCAACCATCTCTCTTCCAGTGTTCTACTTCTGTGCTGGGCACCACAATCCATTGTATGGGTCACATAGAACACATCGAAAATGCTCATAGTTATGGGGTCATTAGTGAAATTGTTCTAAAGTGCTGTGGAATTGGTTCTGACTTACAGTGATCATGTGGACAACAGCACAAAACACCGCCTGGTTCTGTGTCATACTCACACTTGAGCCCATAGTTGCAGGCACTGCATCGATCTGTCTTGTGGAGAGCCTTTCACTTTTTTGTCCCTCTACTTTACCAAGCATGATATCCTTCTCCAGGGACAGGTCTCTCCTGGTACATGATCGAAATATGTGAGAGGAAGTCTAACCATCCTTGTTTCGAAGAAGCATGATGGCTACACTTCTTCCAAGATAGATTTGTTTGTTCTTTTGGCAGTCCATGATATTCTTCAGCAGCAGAACAATTCAAATGTACTCATTCTTCTCTGGTCTTCCTTATGCAATGCCCAACTTGCACGTATATTCCATGTGATTGAGCAGATCATGACTTTGGTTAGGTGCACCTTAGTCCTCAAAGTAACATCCGTGCTTTTCAACATCCTAAGAAGCCTTACAGAGCAGATTCGCCAAATGCAGTAAGCCATTTGACCTCTCTTTTTAAAACAGTTCTATCCGATCATAATTCACACATGCCATACATTTCAATAGTTCAATAATTCCAGAGCAGTTGTACAGTCATGACTCCATCAATTTTAGAATATTTCCTTATCCCCTGTACTCCTTGATATTAGCTCTCCAGTTTCACCCAACCTTAGGTACCACCATCCTGGATTCCATATACTGGAAAACATACACATGAAAAAAACAAAGAATCAAAAAAGTCAACAAAAATAAAATTAGACAAAAAAGACCCAATTAAAAAGAAAGCAAAAAAACCCAAAAATTAAAAACTAGAAAAACTTTAAAATAGGTCAAAAGTGTGGCTATTTGATAGCTTCTTCCACGATTTTTGATTACGGATCCAAGCCAGATGAAATTCTTTATAATTTCAATCTTCTCTACTTATCATGATATTACCCATTGTCCAATTTTAAGGATTTTGGTCATTTTTACACTGAGTTGCAATTCATATTGAAGATTATAATCCTTGATCTTCATCAGCAAGTATTTTGAATCTTTCTTACTTTCAGCAAGCAAGGTTGTGTCATCTACATATCGCAGGTTGTTAATAAGTCTTTCTGCAATTCTGACGCCATTCTGCTTCATATAATCCAGCATCTGTGATTATTTTGCTCAACAAACAGATTGAATAAATACGGTAAGAGGATCGAGCCATATGGACACTGCTGAGAAGAGGGGCTTCACCTTTCTTAGTGAAGTCAACAGATCTCAAGTCAGGATTAGAAATTTTAAAATATATAATTAAAAATATAGTTCTTTGAACTTCTCCAAAGTGCTCACATGGTTTGCTGCCTTTCCATTCATTCATTTCTCTTAGTTGCTGTTTTACCAAGTTTCTGACATGTCCATCACTATATTGTCACGCAGCATTGCAACATTGTAAAACTGTCCTTTTCGGCCATTTCCCAAGAAGTTTTCCATGACAAAAGCCAGCTAATTATAATCTCAGAGAAAGATGAGGCTTTGTCTTCCCCCCAAATTAGTCTTGACAACACAAAGGGGGCAGTTCTACCTGTCCTAGAGGGTTGTTATGAATCAGAACGGACTTGGACAGTGGTAAGTGTGGCAGTGTATTATGGTAGTATATCTTATATGCTTGTCTCTGATAGGTTATAGTTGCTCCTTACCCTTCCAGATCCTATCTCATATGATGCTTTATCACAAATATCTCCCCTTTTCCTGGATGATACACTATTTTCATTGTTAGTTACCATCAAGTCATTTCAAGATCAGTAGATATGTCTTCTGAGGTGCCTCTGGATGGGTTCAAACCACCAATCTTTTGGCTATTAATTGAGAGCAGAACTATTTACATCACCCAAGAACTTCTTGTAATGCACTCCTTATCACCAACAGATAATTCAAATTCACACTAGTGTTGCAAGATTGGATAGAACTACCCATTAAGATCTCCAAATTTGTAATCTGCTACAGCTTTCTTTTCTGGAGTGGTTGTTGGGTTTGAACCACTGACCTTTTAGTAAGCAGCTGAATGCTTAACCACTGGGCCACCAGTGCTACAAATTAATGCAGTAGAAATCTTTTAAATGACCAATAATACTGCAACATGGGAAACCTAGTTAACCTTACTCTGCTTTCCATAAATAAGCTTGGTCTAATCCCCTGTGATGTTCTACCTCTTGGCTTGCTGTAATTGTTTTCTAAGGTCTATTAATATTACATTTTATTTGCTGTCTGTCCTTGCTGTATGATGCATTCTGCAAGACACTATCCAAGACACCCTCAAAACCCCTTTGATTCATATGGATAACAGTTATCTTTCCTGAGGCAATTAGAGATCATTTGAGTGGGCGGCATTTTCATGGTTATGTTGAGAATAGGACCTTGTTTCATAAGTGATGTAATTAATTGTTTCTGAAGGCGATGAATGGAGTTGATTAAATGGTGAGTTGGGGTCTTGATGGTAAAGTGGTTACTGTTGGGCTGTGAACTGCAAGGTCAACAATTCTAACCCACCAACTGCAACATGGGAAAAGCATGGTGCTTTCTACTCCTTTAAAGAGTGATAGTTTGTGAAACTCACAGAAGTTTAACCCTATCCTATGGAGTCCCTATTAGTTTGCATTGACCCAATGGCAGTGAATGTGATTTGGTGTTGGTAGTGCACCAATAGCAGTGTGTCAGGCAGGGTTCTCTTAGAGAAATAAAATCAGGACACTAGTAATTCTTTTTATATATTTATATATAGAGAAAGGAAATAAGATAAGAAAGAAACAGTTAACTATCTATAAAGCCGTACTGATTGCTCGGTGCAATTCACTTGCATGAGACAGTTAGAAGACTGGCAGTCTTCAAGTCTTGGGGGCCGCTGAGTAGTCCTCTGTAGAGCAATGCAGGCTATCTGGTCACAGGCAGCACACAGCAGAGCAGGTCACCAATGGTCAGCCAGATGACAGAGTCCAACAGTCTCCAGTTCAAGAGATGTATATCCCAGGAGTGTGGCGAAGTAGGGCTTGAAGGAACCTCAACTCACAGCTCCACCATCCATGATTAGGTGTCCCACGGGTAGTGTTGCTTGGAGTTCAAGGCACAAACAAACAAGGCAGCTCTCTGGTCAGAAGATCCTATCTCTGCTCTTCAATTCATCTCGTGTGATCATTGGCTATGCCGTCACAACAGACCCACCAATCTCCTGTGGCCATGTTGGCATAGCAAACCTACCCATCACAAGCAGTGTAATTTTAAAAAAGTACAACCCCTATTTTTTATTTTCCTTTTAATATTATCCCCCCACCCCCAAGTGGGGCCAGATTTACTGAAAATTGACAATATGGGAAAATTGCTCTCTGAGCCATCTAGAAAATCTCACCATCTGTGTTAATCTGGGTAGACTAGAGAAACAAATTCATAGACACTCATATGTGTATAAGAACGAGGTTTACATACAAGAGCAATTGAACATTGAGAAAACATCCCAGCCCAGTTCAGTC
This sequence comes from Nesogale talazaci, assembly GCA_004026705.1. Lineage (NCBI taxonomy): Eukaryota > Metazoa > Chordata > Mammalia > Afrosoricida > Tenrecidae > Nesogale > Nesogale talazaci. Next base: position 21,081 of record PVJH01021480.1, on the reverse strand, counting down.
CAAGGTCAGAAATCCTATATAGCCCATATGTTCGATACCAATCCATAAGTCCTCCTCAGACTCACGAAGCACATGCAATGATACCAGGACTATCACAGGCCCAATGGGTGCAGAGTCTTGTGTTGTCTGTGGTGGTAGAAGCATCTCAGCACTGGCAGGGATCTCCTCATGGTTCCTCCAGTTTTTAGGACTCAAGATCTATCAGCATGCTGCCATGTGTCTTGTCAGTTGCAATGTCTCCCAGGGAGTTAGCCTGGTGTCTTGTCAGTAGAGCATCTCCAAAGAGTCTGTTTAGTAAGTCTCTCACCTCCAAGGGAGAAATACAGCCAATTTCCCAGAATTCTCAGGAGAAGGCCATGCCCACATAGAGGTCTCATCGGCTATCTCCAGATTGACAGACTAGACTCCACCCTTACACTCTTAATCCTCAAATTGGCATCAGATTAGGTAACTGCCACACCATCTTTACAGAAAGAAGTGCTACTTTGCTATTTCAACTCCTTTGCTCATCTTTTTTTTTTTTTTTTTAAAGATATAGATTGTTGCATCCTCTCCTAAGAAGTGTTTGAATCCCCCAGGTTAGATTTCTTTCCTTTAGAGGCAAGTGTCATAATCTTATCTATCTCATTAGTAATTGTACTTAGTACAAAGACTGAGATACCTAGGTTCTCAATGAATGTTTGCTGAATGAAGGAACGAATACATATGAGAAAATTTGAACTTACATGATACTCAATTATCATCCATGAAAGAAGAGAGTGTGATAAGTAGATGTTCCAACATGGCCATGAACACACGCAAGATTAATCAAAGGGTAGAGATATAAAGTGACCGGGCAAGCCTTGCCTTTCTCTCTCTTGCTCTTGGATCTTCAGACCAGTGTGCAGCCAACTGCCCTGCTTGTTCTGTGCCTCCATTTGCAAGCTACACTACCTGTAGAACACCTAATCTGTGGACTGTGTTGCTGTAAGTTGAGGTTCCTTCAAGCCCTGCTTCACCACGCTACTGGAATATACATCTCTTGAGCTGGAGACTGTTGGATCCTGTCAGCTGGCTGACCGTTAGTGACTCATCATACTGTTTGCTGCCAGTGACCAGATATACTGAATTGCTCTACAGAGGACTCCCCAGCAGCCCTCAAGGTTTGAAGGACTGCCAGTGTACTAGCTGTCTCATGGAAGTGAGTTGCACTGAGCCATTCATACTGTTTTATAGATTAATTTTTTATTTCTTGTTAGATATTTATCTAACTATAGCTATCTACACATACACACACATATATATATATAATTATTAGCGCTCTGGTTTTGTTTCTCTAGAGAACCTTGTGTAACACAGAGAGTATATACTAAAGAAATAGAGAAAAGGAGAGCGAGAGAAAGAGAGATAATGAATAAGAGATCTCTAAGCATTTTCTAGGGCATGAGAGTGTCAAGAATGAAGAAAGAGGGGAGGGGTAATAAAGGCACCTTCCTCTAGGTTCTTCACCTTTGCTATAGAAGCCTTGGAGGTTTTACTTAGCAGTTGTGTTGGTGATTACCCCGCGCCCCCCTCCCCCGGCCCCGCAACTGTTCTACAGCTCTACACCCTTCTCTTCTTCATACTACTTCCACCGTTATTCAAAATCCCAGTGGTCTTCCTCAGTGGTATTACAGACTCTCCCAAGGCATCCAATTTCCCAGACTTTAGTTGGTAGACTCTGCTTTCTCATCTATTTTCAGTTTTACCAGTTCTGGAAAGAAGCTACAATGATGGTAACTTTTAATCTTTTAGGCTGGTAGGACAAGGAAATAACTGGATCTATCTTTACATTCCTTTTTATTTATTAGTCTTTTCAGAACCCAAAAGGCTCTTTTAGTAGTTTAGAGGCAGAGATTTGCTGTATGATTAAACTAGCTCATCCCATTCACTCACATAGTTTGGACCTTAGAGGGCAATAGTCATTCACCGCTACAGTTTAATGTAACATAATCTAGACTTCTGAAAGATCCTAAGCTTACTTCTCTTCTCTACTTTATCTAAAGTCAATTGCCATTTTCATATTGGCTGGCATAAGAGCACAGGCTCATTTCAGCTTTCTTAATATACATTTTTCTAAGTTCTTTCTTTTTCTTCCTTGAACCACTTGCCCTACTTTTTAGCACAGTTTTGGTGAGCTATGCTTCATATGAAAAAAAAATTCATTTGTTTTATTAGGAGTGAAGTTGTGGTAGACCAGTTTCTCTAGAGAAGTAAAACCAGTGAAGCTTAAACATAGGTATAGATATTTATATCAAGAAAATGACTTATGTAGTTGTAGAAACTGGCAAGAACAAACTCATGCATGTTCCAAGTCCTTGGGGTCAGATGTTAGACCGGAAGCTTCTCCTGATTCATGGAGCTGCAGGGACTGACTCACAGAGCTTCAAGATGGCTATGTCAGACCTTTGGCTGCTGGTGTCTTCCAGGATCAGCAGGAAGTATGGTAGCTATTGACTCAAGTCCAAAGGTCAATGGGCTATAAGAAGATTCAAAGTCAGCAAAAATCAAGCAAGTTTTCCCATAGTTTATACTTAAATTGGAAGCAGGTCACACTCTGGAGGATACTTTCTTTCAATTGATTGCATCAGGGAGATCTGAGAAAGGATGTTGCAATTCATCTTGATTCCCCCTCCCTCCACCCCCCCCCATGTGATTGATTGTTGCTATCAGATTCCATTCTGGAAGGGATCACACTCCATCAGGTCACATGATGGTAAATGATTCAATCTTATCTGTCAAAACACTGAGAATCCTGGTCCAGCAAATTTGACAGAAAACCTAACTATCACATTAGTGTTATGTAGAAATATGACAAAAACTATAATCAAGTTCTCCCTTCTATCAGTGGAGGTTTTAATAGGAAAGGAAATTTGTTTAGATTAAAATCAAGACAGTTCTTATCTGTACCCATAGGGAATCCAGGACAGATAATTTCCTCAGGATCAATATTGAGAGTAGAAATACCAGCAGGGGAAGGAGAAGGTGGGTGGTAAAAGAGGGAGCCGATCACAATGATCTACATATACCCCCTTCCAGGAGGATGGACAAAAGAAAAGTGGTTGAAGGGAGACATCAATCCATGTAAGACATGAAAAAATGATAATTTATCAAGGGTTCATGAGGGAGGGAGGGTGGAAAGGAAGAGCTGATACCAATAGCTCAAGTAGAAAGCAAATGTCTTGAGAATGATGAGGGCAACAAATACACAAATGTGCTTGACACAATCGTTGCACCATATGTATGAATTGTGATAAGAATTATATGAACTCCCAATAAAATGATTTAAAAAAAAATCAAGACAGGTGTGTACCAGAATTATGGTCTTTTTCACATGTACTCAATCCATGTGTTGAATAAATAATCTTAGAAGCTAGACTACATAAAGAAGAACATGACATCAAGATTGGAGAAAGACTCATTAATAACCTGCAGTATGAGAATGAGTCAATATTGTTTGCTGAACGTGAAGAAGACATGAAGCAGCTTCTAATGATCAAAGAATACAACCTTCACCACATACTACACCTCATGTAAAGAAAACAAAAATCCCCATAACTGGACTAATGAACAGCCGCAATAAATGGAGAACATATTGAAGTTGCCCAAGTTTTTGTTTTATTTGCTCCTACAATCAATATCCATTGAAGTACCAGTTAAGAAATCAAATGACACTTAAAGCTCTGGGAGAAATCTACCTCAGAAGACATCTCTGTAGTGTTAAATAGAAAAATACCACTTTGAAGACTAAGATATATCTGATCTAAGCCAGAGTATTTTCAGTTTTTTCATATGCATGAAAAGGTAAAAATGAATAAGGAAGACTGGAGAATAATTGGTGATTTTGATTTATGGCATTGATGAAGAATATTGATTATGCCATGGACTTCTAGAAGCAGGAAAAACATGTCTTGGAAGAAGTACAACCAGAATGTTCTTAGCAGTGAGGAGAGTGGTACTTTGCTCATATATTTTGAATATGTTCACAGGAGGGACCAGTTTCTGGAGAAAGACAGGATAGCCTGTTAGGTGAAGTTGAGGGTCAGAATGTAGGAAAATTCTCAAATATGAGTTCAAACATAGCAATGATTGCACACCTGGACAATTTTTTTCTCCCATGACACTGTAATTGATGTGTGAAGGAAGTCAAGAGTTTGCTTCCTTTGCCTGTTGACCTCTTTCCTGATTGGTGAGAAGAGCTGTTCGTGATTTGTGGTTGAACTAGGATCACCCCAGTGACTAAAAAAGGAAGGTCAAATTCAACCTTCTAATTCAAGATCAAGTGCATTGTAAACTCTCAAGACCATTTTGGCATTTATTTCAAAAGCAATATGTACTTAGTGCTCAATATAAACTGGGCCAAGCCTCTATAGTACTTCATGCTACCTACGGCCTCCAAATTATGGCTGGATGCTGGTAAAATGGCTTCTTTTTCTCCTTTTGCTATTAGAAAAAGAAAATTATTGTAGTTAGGAAAATTCTTTTCTGCTTTATTATTCAGAAAGCACTACTGTTATGGTTTCTGCGTGTTTCCAAAGAATAATCTTAATTATTGATAGTCAGATTTCCATTACTTAGCATATTTTTGAACTTTAAGGGGAAATGAGAATGAACTCTCTTCACTAACTGAGAATACTTGTATTTTCATCATGGAAGAAGAGTTTTGTCCAGGAGGAAATAAAGCAGCCAGGCTAGAGGCAAAGGAAAGGGGAGACAAGAGAGGAGAACACAAGGAAATTGTCAGAAAGGGGCCATTTCCAGAAGAACATCATGCTAGGTAAAGTAGGCAAAGAAGGACAATGATTTGGCCCCAATGGCTGCAACAAATGGGCTCTGTGTTAGGCTTCTCTCGAGAAACAAAACCTGGATACTAGTAATCTCTTTATATATTTATATAGATAGAAGGATATATAAAATAAGAGATAAACAGTTAACTAATCTATACACAAATGGCTGGGTGCAACTCACTTGCGTGAGACAGCTAGTAGACTGGCAGTCCTTGGAGTCTTGGGGGCTGCCAAGTAGTCCTCTGCAGAGCAATCCAGGCTATCTGGCCACAAGCAGCTAACAGCGAGGCAGGTCACCAACAGTCAGCCAGATGACAGAGTTCAATAGTCCCCAGCTCAAGAGATGTATATCCCAGGAGCGTGGCGAAGCAGGGCTTGAAGAAACCTTAACTCACAGCAAAACAGTTCACGGATTAGGGGGTAGTGTTGCTTGGGGATAGGCAGAGGGAGAACAAGGCAGCCGGCTGGTAGGAAGATCCAAAAGCAAGAGGGCAAGGGCAGGGCTCCAGGAGCCATTTCTATCTCCGCCCTTCAATTGATCTCATTCATGTGTTCATTGGCCTTGTTGTCACAATAGACCTACTTATCTTCTTTGGCCATATTGGCACAACAAGCTTATCTATCACAGGCTCCAACAGCAATGCTTCTGAAACTGGTGCAGGATTGGTTAATATTTTGTCCTATAGTACGTAGGATTGCTGCCATTGCAATTGACTAGACAGTGCATAATAATAACAGTAACATCAGAGTAGAGAGGAAGCACCTTTACTTCATGGCCTATGTCCTGTAGGGCCCTTTCGGGTTTTCATTTGAGTTGAACACAACTTATCTCTGCTAGGTATTTCCCATGCACTCTCACTCCCACTGCAAGAGGCTTATTCCCACTCTTAGTGACCCTATCACTCCGAGGAAAACTGTCTCATAGGCGTTTCAAGACTGTAAATCCCTAAGAAAGCAAAGTGCCTGATTTGGCTCCCAGTTGGTGGGTCTGAATTGCTGATCTGCTTAGCAGATGAGTGCTTTAACCACTACATTACTGTGAATAAAACCCATCTGTCCTTTTATCAGAGCATTGCTAGTGGTTCACTGGTAGAATTTTAGTCATTTTAATCATTACACAACCATTTGTGTGTCACTGGAGGTTTACCTGTTGTTATGAAGCGGAACACATTTCAGCAGTGCTACTAGACTAGGGTGGTCAAGGAAGAAATACTTGGTGATCTACTTCTGAAAATCAGCCAATGGGGGTGGGGTAATTCGATAGATCACAACAGCTTGCTTCACAATCAGTGACAAAGTTGGTTCTGGTGGCAGCATTTTGCTATGTTGTACATGGGGGGGGGGTGCCATGGATTGGAGGGAGTTAGTAACAAGGTCCCTCCTTCGTCTGCCTCCCTTGCTTGGTTTTAAATGGAAAATTTGGACTTAGAGTGTGGAAGCAGGGGTTGAAAAATGAGATTGGCTCTCAATATCTTCAAAAGACTTTGCAGTTTGGATGGGATATACATCTTATAGAGACCACATGTGAAAGAGTGTGGATGTGAAAAGAAAGCAAGATAAGTCATTGTGATGATCAGAGTTTGGAATCAAGTGAGCTGAAGTGGACAATGATAAAGTTCAAGTGGCGATTCATTCAAATGACAAGTCCACTACCCCACCAGGGCTTCTAAGACTCCATTAAAGTTCTCAAAACCCATTACCCCAAAAGAAATACGTCTGAGCTTTTCACCAGCTTTTTACTGACTTCTAAGCCCAAGTAGTTCTTCGGTCTGCTGTGAACTGGTAGTGTATCATCCGTGGTCAGGGTTCGACAACTCACCCAGCCTGATCAGTTCTTTTCCCCAACAGAAGTGTATTTTGTTTCTATTTCTTTTTGTAGAATAATCCTTTTGTGAACTGACGAAGATGAGAACATACCAAGATTCTTTTGCTTCTTTCACAATGAGACTAGAAGAAAGAGAGGGTAAAACATCTTTTTACAGGAGAGAACATTGAGACTAAAGGCAAAAGATGAATCCATGTCATTGTTTGATCACTTCCACCCTGCAGGATCCCTGCATGGCTTGCTTTTTGTGGCTTTGTTAGCACCTCCTCTTCCTCCCACCACATCCTTTATTTTTTGGATCCTTTCTTAGGAAGAGAATGGCTTGAGCACAGCGATTTCAGTCATTTCCCTTATCATTGTTCCATCTCCCCTAGTGGCTGAATGCTCACTGCAGGAGAAGGACCTCTTCTCTCCACCGCTCCACGTGTGAAGGACAGCTGGGCGTTGAAGGAAATATGATACTAGGTTCTCGTCTGTGAGAACTGAATTAAGTAGCTGGGAAAATGACTACCAGCAACCAACTTTTAAATTTGAGCCTTTTTGTTCCTGGGAGCACAGCATTTGAACGCCACAAGATATTTATTTAGAGATTGCTTCTTCCAACCACCTTCGTTTATAGGTTGTGTTCCAGAGACTCTGAGAGCTTTGCCAAGGTCAGACAACTAGTTATTGGCAGACCTGGGACTAGAGCCCAGTGGTCCTAATTCTATTCTTTCCATTACATTTGATTTAATTCCAGGATCTAGAATACAATTAAAGGCACAGGCGTATTAAAGTTAATCATTAACCTCTAAAGTGGCAGATTGAGTTTTAATAGAGAGAATGCAAAAATTCTCGGTAGGGATAATAAGGGGGCAATTGGGAAAGAATAAAACTGCTCAGGAATAAAACAGCTTCCCGGTTTCTTGCTTTCTGTGAAAAAAAAATATAACTAAAAACTTTATTCCAAGGTATGTAAATTTTATAAAGAAGATGAGCTTGAGAGAAAAGTCGGGAGAGATTGTCAAGGCCAACCTGAACTTCTTTTCCCTGAGTCTTTCTGGGATAGTGCAGAACAAAGGAACACGATGCTATTAACCAGAGCAGGTTATTCACCAAAGCATTCAAAAGGGCTCGCGGCTTTTACACTTAAAACATTTCCCTTCTTCTTCCCAGATTTATCAATATGATGTTGGAAGTGGAAATTTCCTACAGAACAAAACAGGCAATTGAGTTTATTCCTGTGACAATAACCCTGAATTTCAATAACGCTCATCTTCAAACAGACCATAGTGCCTTACAGATATTTTTGAGTTGTTTGATCACTTCCTCCTTGTAAGTTACTCTTGTATGGCTCAGTCAGGTCTACCCCGATTTTCAATTCCCATCCCCATATTTCGTCTCACAACAATCTTTCCTTGGGGAGAAGCAGGGCTGGGAGAGCAGTTTAAGTCATTTCTTCACAATGCTTCATTGTTGTTAGTTGGTGTGGAGTCCATTCTAACTTGTGGCGACTCTACTTGCTAGGCGCTTTTTAAAAAAGCTGTAACCTTTCAGAAGTAGATTGCATGGTCTCCCTTCTGAGGAGAGTCTGGGGTGGCCTTGAACTGCCATTATTTTGACTAATGGTGAAGCAAGCATGTAACCTTGTGTGACATTCAAGGACACTTCTTTGCCAAGCAGGGCTTTGCGATCAAAGGACAAGCAACCAGTTTGCTTGTGGTAACCAGTTTGGCAAAGTGGTTATGTTTTGGGGGGAAGTTACCAAGGAGGAAAGTGGGGCTTTTTCCTCCCAGAATGTCTCACAAACCCACAGGGGCAGTTCTACTCTCACGGACAGTGTCTACAACTCGGCATGGAGTTGATGCAGTGAGTTTGACTTTGGGTTCATTGTGGGTAAAAATGGTAGAAGAGGAGAGTGGGAGAACTGTGTGTCCCTTCTTGATGTTTTTCCCCTGCCTGAATTGAAGCTCAAGTATACACTTTCCCTGGGTTCTCCTGCCTTTCATCACTAACCCCGCCCCTTTCTTTCTTTCCTCCCTTTCTTACTGAACGCCTGTTGTTGTCGTCAGGTGTCATTGAGTAGGTTTTGACCCAAAGCAAACGTTGCACAATAAAATGAAACCCTTTCCAGTTCTGCACCGTCCTCACCATTGTTCCCGTGCTTGAGCCCATTGTAGCAGCCATGATGCCAATTCATCTCCTTGAGGCCCTTCTTCTTTTTTGCTGGCCCTCTGTTTTATCAAACATGATGTTCTGCTCCAGGGACTGGTCTTTCCTGATAACATTGTCTCTAAGGTAAAGGACACTCTGGCCATACTTCCTCCAAGACAGATCAGTTTGCTCATTTTGCAGTCCATGGTAATTCAGTACTGAAAAGCAAGCATGTTACTTTGAGGGCTAAGGTGGACCTGACCCAAGTCATGGTGTTTTCAATGATCTCATATGTATGTGACACCAGCCTTTGTGATCTCGAAGTGTGGGCAGGATCAGGTATCAGGCATCAGAAGTCCCCAAGCAAACAATCATATGGATGTGAATGAGGTTAGGGTGGACTGGATACCCAAAGCCCACCTGTAGCCAATCGGACATCCCCTCACAAAAGGGTCACGAGGAAGGGATGAGCCAGCCAGGATGCAGTATAGAACTGATGAAACACACAACATCCCTCTAGTTCTTAATGCCCACCCTTTCCTATCATGAACCCAGTTTTACCTTGTAAATCTAGCTGGACCAGAGCATGTACACTGGCACAGATAAGAGCTCTTGGCACATGGAATTCAGGACAAATAAACCACTCAGGGATAATAACAGGAATAGTGATACCATGACGGTAGGGGGGAGAATGGGGAACTAATTGCAATGATCAGTGTATTAACACCTCCTCCAGGGTGACAAACAACAGAACCGTGGGTGAAGGGAGACAGCAGATGGTGTAAGATATGAAAATAATAAGTTATAATTTATCAAGGTTTCATGAGGGTGGGAGGGTTGGGGAGGGAGGAAAAAAAAAATGAGGAGCTGACACCAAGGACTCAAGTAGAAAGAAAAGGTTTTGAAACAGATGATGGCAACCTATGTACAAGTGTGCTTGATGCATCAGATGTATGGATTGTTATAAGAGTGGTAAAAGCTCCCAATAAAATGATTTTTTAAAAAGAAAGGACATTGAAAAAGGAAGACAATGCATGAGGTAACAGAATGAGACTCATATTATGCCTTTTCTTTGTTGATGGCTGGTGGCCACTTGGCCCCAACTCAAAGCACTGCATTGTTCTGCTTCAACTCCATAAGTAGTTGCATCTGGAACCCTCGTTTTGAAAAGTAGATTACTAGGCTTTTCTTCCTCATCTGATTTAGCCTGGAGGCTTCCCTGAAATTGTTTCAGCATCATAGCAAGGCATCTTACTGGCGGATGGGTGGTGACTGCCCTTGAGGTGTATTTGTCAGGAACTGAACTGAACCCATTTAGCTCTTATGGAAGGTGATAACTCTACCACTGAACCATGAATGCCTCATTGCCTCCTCCAATTCCTGCTTTCCCCATCTTGTTTCCTTGGTGAGTGTATGAGTCTGTGTTTAAGGCTCTATTATATTGACACTGTAATTTGGTGCCTTTGAGTTGATTCTGGCTCCTAATGGCCCTTTGTACAACAAAACGAAACGCTGCCAAGCTTTGCACCATCCTCAGAATGGTAGTGATGTTTGAAAGCGGTCAAGGAGTTACAGCCCAGGAATCAATCCTTCTTGTTGAGTGACTTCCTCTTTTTCAATGCCCCTCTATTTTACCATGTATGATGACCTTCTTCAGAGATGGTTTTTTTTCTGATAACATGTCCGAAGTACATGTGAAGAAGTCACACTGTCCTTGCTGCTAAGGGACATTCTGGCTGCAGTTTTTCCAAGACAGATTTGTTTGTTTTTCTGGAAGTCCATGGTACTTTCCATATTCTTCATCAGCACCGTAATCCAAATGTATTCATCTTTCTTTGATCTTCCTTCCAACTTTCACAGACCTACGAGGCAATTGAAAAGACCATGACTTACTCTGGTGCATCTTAGTCCTCGGAGAAACATCCTTGCTTTTCAATACTCTGAAGAGATCTTGTGCAGCACATTGCCCTAATGAAAGGTGCGCTTTGATCTCTTGCCAGATGCTTCCATAAGCATTGATTGTGGGTCCAAGCAAGATGAAATTTGTGGTAACTACAACCTTTTCTGTGCTTATCATGATATTACCTATTAATTCAGTTGAGAAGATTTGGGTTTTCATTATATTGAGTTGTAATCTATACTGAAGGCTGAAATCCTTGATATTCATCAGCAAATGCTCCAAGTTCTCCTTTTCAGCAGGGATGATCGAATCATCTGCATTTGGAAGTTGTTAATAAACCTAGCAATCTGGATGTCACATTCTTCTTTATATATTCTGGCTTCCTGATAATTTGCTCAGCAAACAGATTGACTCAATATGATGAAAGAATACAATCCTTACATGCACCTTTCTTGAATTTAAGCCATGCAGTGTTCCATTGTTTTGTTTGTACAACTGCCTCTTAGTCCGCATACAATTTCTGTGTGAGCACAAAGAACTATGCTGGAATTTCCATTCTTCTCAAAGCTGTCCATTGTGTCCTATGAGCCACAGAGTTGAATGCCTTTGCATAGTCAATTTGTGTTATAGGTACTAGGTAATTAAAAAAAAATCTGTAACTGCCAGGGGCTCAAGCAGAAAGAACATGTTTTGTAAAAGATGATGACAACATATGTAACGATGTATTTGACAAAATGGACATATGTATGGATTATGTTAAGAGCTGTAAAAGCCCCCAATAAAATAAAATAAATTGATAACAATGACAAAGCATTAATGCTGTTCTTATGCACCTTTGATTCTGATTTCAACTCATAATAACCCTACAGGAGAGAACAGAACTACCCCATAGGGTTTGTAGTTGTAAATCTTGAAAGGATTGCCTTTTCTCTTTTGTTTCTCTTAGGCAGTCACTAATGGGTTTCAACTTCTGGTCTTTGGTTAACAGCTGAGCACTTAACCATTGTGCCTCTAGCACTACTAGCAATCTCTTCTTCTATATATATATATATATATTTTTTGTTGTTTTTGCAATCTTTCCATATATTTAATTTAACACTATACAACCCTGGGTAGCTGTTTTTATAAATGAGGCCATTGAAACCAAGAGAGATTAATTATTTTTGCTGTCTCTGTCAGAAAGCAATTGGTAGACTTGAGGTTTGAGCAGATATGTTTCTGATTTGAAAACCCATGAAGCTTCCTATTCCCATAAAGATTTATAGCCTAGAGACCCACAGGGGTAACTCTGTTCTGTCCGACAGGATCTTAATGAGATGGACTCTACCATAGATTGAGTTGGAGCTTGTGGTTTCTATACTTGATTATTCTATTAATAGCTCTCTTCTCTCCCTCCTTCGGCTTCCCCTAACATCTTGAGACCACATATTTCTGCTTCCTATATGATTTACTGTGCACCATCAGTTTTTCTAGCAAATAACCATCTTGTTGGAGTGCATTTCCCTTCTGTAATAAAGGTGTGGCATCTCTGCATAGCAAAAGTGGTTAAGCATTCATCTAATAAATAGATGGGAGGTTAGCAGTCCAAACCCACCCCTGGGAGCCTTGGAAGACAGGCCCGTTGATCTGCTTCGGCAAAGGTCATGGCCTCGCCAGCGTTATGGAGCGGTTCCACTTCGCACTTGAGGGGTTGCTATGAATTGGAATTGACTTGCTGGCAACCCAAGACCCCACCAACAGATGAAGGCTCAGCGGCAACTCACGGTGCTGTCTTTGTGCTGTGAGTTAGCAGTGCTGTGGTCAATTGCCGTGTAAGACTTTGGACAGCTTGTTAGAGAAAAACAGGGAAGACACGAATGCGTTCAATTTATTTCACAGCCTGTTATTGTTGGTGAGTCGGTAGCGCTCAGAAAAGATAGGACTCCACTTGAAAAGAAAACCACCCAAACAGTCCTCCTCATTCTTGCTTCCAGTTACTTGCTAGGCGAGTTCTGTTTCAAAATACTCTTTTTTTTTCTTCAATGGCAGAGATGTCAGTGTCAAGGGGGCCTGGATAGACGTCTGATGGCAGCTCGGTCTTCTGTTTATTCTCAGAAGAATGAAACGATTTAGGCTAGAAGATTTAATTCATCCCTCCCTGCCTCCCTCCTTCCACCTCCACCCCTTCTGTCCAGCCCTATTCTCCAATGCTTTTATCTCAGTAGCCCAGAGAAAGAGCAACATCGCGCAGTGAAATGTTCTGCCTGGTCTGCAAAGTGGTTCTTTTCTCTTTGTGTTACTCCAGCAAAAAGAAGCATGCAAAAACAGGAACATACATTTATTGCCTCCGGAGTGATCATTCTGTCTTTGGTCGCCTCTCTTACAGCATGCCCCCAGTCCTGTGGTTACTCACGTTCTGGACACCCTAGTCTCAGTGCAGTAGAAGTTTGTTCGAGCCTTCTTGAAATGGCTTGGCAACAGAGATCCCGATGCTGTTGACAGTGGTTGATAGAAAGGAAAGAGGACAGAGATGAAATTCACTCAATCTTACTCCAGCAGTAAGACAGCACTGCACTCCTGGACTCCACAGGTGAGGAGGCTGAGCTCGCCCTCAGGTATGCTGAGTTTTGTGGGAAGGATTTTCATTAGCATAGCAGTCTGAAAATGACCACTGTGCTATTTGCCTGACTTTAGGGGTAACATAACTGACGATAATAAACACAGGCTGGGGAACACTTATGCTGTTAAAGATGTCCTGGTGGAGCAGGTCTGGTAAAAGTTCAGCTGCTAGCCACAGGTCTCTATTCCAGCCAGTTGTGGCAGTCTGCTTCCTGAAAGATTACAGCCATGGCTCATAGGGTTGCTATGAGTCAGAACCAACTGTACAGCAATGAGTTGGCTTTTTTATTTCTACTCAATTGGTTTAGTGAGTGTATCAAACTGGAGGTCTAGAGTGTTTCAGATGGTATTTCCACGCCCCCCCCCCCCCCCCCCCCCCCCC
>PVJH01021479.1:0-38516 GCA_004026705.1 Nesogale talazaci | reverse complement strand
CCCTCCTCCCCCTCTCTCCCGCCTTCTCCCTCTCCTTCTCCTTCTCCTTCTTTCTTCTTCTTTTTTTTTTTTAAAGATAGAGGCAGTTAGAAATCCTTAGGGGTTCCTTGGGAGAAAGACTACTTTCTACTGATATAAAGACTCCTCTCTAGTGACAGTTTCAGAAGTGCACAGGGGCACTCTACCCTGTTCTGTAGGGAAGAATTGGCATCGGTTAGATGACAGTGAGTTTGGATTGGGTTTCTTCTATCTCTTCCATTTGTGACCCCCTTGGTAACCACGAGTGTATATTTGTCTCCATGCGTTTTCCTGTTCTAGATCATTCATCAGAGTGGGATCGCACAGCATTTGTCCTTTTTGTGTTTGGGCTCCTGTTTTTCGTCTTGTGTTTGTGAGCTGTTGTATTCAGCAGAGTTGTAAAAGATGTTGATTTGGTCCTTGGCATCTCCAGGAAAGGGCCCCCATTTGCATGCCTTTCAATGCTTTGTCCCAGATCCTGGCACTGAGCTTAGAGCCTGAGGAGGCAGAAGAAGTTTGTGGAAGGCCAGTTGAGGACACGGAGACTCGGAGACAAGTGACCTGACATCACCTTGCAACATGCTTGGATGGGGAGAGGGCATACGTTTAGCCTATCCAGCTAGCATCGATCAGGGGACAATTCACCTCTTTGCCTCTTTCTTAGCCCTTTCCCTCTATCTTTTTGGTGAAGGTCAGGGGTTGAGGTGTAGCGCCCCATCTTCCTTCTTTGTGGGTACAGCTGTCTCAACCCATTGCTGCAGCAGGCACTCTGGTGGGAGGAGAAAGTGAGGGAGGGGCGGTAGGGACGGAAATGAGGCATCTTCTGATTAGGAATGGAAGGGCGTGAAAACTGCCTCCAGGTCCTCGCTGTGGACATCCTCTTGGTCTGCTGAGCTGATGTTTATCTTCATTGTCCAGCGATGCCTGAGTCCATCTGCCTCCCACCGCCCTACACTCTTGGCAGCGAGAGCAGGGACAGCTTGCAGGGGAATAGTGGCTGAGAACCCACAGACAAGACTTTAGAGCAACAGGGTAGATTGAAGGCATTTGCCATGGAACAGGGCCCCCGAGAGGCCCAATCTTACTGATCCTTCATCAAACCAGAGGTCTTCTTCTCCTCTGTCTCTTTTAGAAACGAGAAAGTTAAGGATTAGAGATCTGTGGTCAGCCAAACAGTCACCCAGCAGATTAGTGACCAAGCTGGATTCAAACACACCTTCATCCGCCAAAAACTTGCATTGCTTCTTTCTGACTCTGCAGTGAACTTGTGGGTTGTGGGGCCAAGGGTCCTGCTCCTTGGGATTCAGCTTCTCTAAGTATAAAATAAGGCCATTGGACCCAATGACCTTTAAGAGTTCTCCCAGATTGTATAGTCCTTGAGTTGCCCGCCCTTTGGGGCCCTGCTCTGTGAAGTTCTTTGTTTGTGCGAGTCTCTTCTGCTGTGGGGGTGGAGTTCCTGAGGCAGAGTTCCCCGCCTCACCCCCACCCCCTGCCCCCGTCTTGCTGGGTTTAAGGCTTGCTGGCTTCACCTGTGCTCTTTGAATCTGGATCTGTGAAAGTCCCCCGGAATCCTTGTTTCACAGAGCACATGGGATCCTTCTTGGAGCCCCCTGCCCCTCCCCTTCTTTGAGAGCACCTGGGTGTGGTCCTATGGCTGGTTTGGGGGTGGAAATGCCTGGAGAAGGACAAGATGCTGGGTAAAGCAAGGGGTCAGCGAACAAGAGGGGAAGCTCCTCCAGGAGACAGACTGGCACAGTGGCTGCAACAATGGGCCCAAACGTGCCAGCCACTGTGCGCGTTGGGCAGGACCTGCTCGGCTTTGCTCTGCTGTACTGATACAGACTTGATGGAAGCTAGCAACAGAAGCAAGAGCACCCCATGATGCTTAACAGCCCCCCAGCACCCTTCCTCCCAAGTTCCAGAGGCAGTTAAAGAAATCCTTCATTAGACTGAGAGTCAAAGAACTAGAGACCCTCTTCTTTTTTTAATAAATCATTTTATTTGGGGCTCTAGTAACAATCCATATAGTAATTGATATCAGCTCCCACTGTTATGAACTCTTGATAAATTATAAATGATTATTATTTTCATATCTTACATTGTCCTCTGTCTCCCTTCACCCACATTTTGGTTGTTCGTCTAGAGCAGTGATCGGCAACCTATGACTTGCGGGTTCACCTAGTGATACCCTGGGAAAATTTTAGTGACCAGTAAACAACTCTTATTTGCCATGGTCGGTAGGTGCTCTTGTCATTGAATTAAAGTGGGTGCTTTTGATTTATGGCGATGGGCAGTGGTAGTTGCTGCGCCGCAGTGCTTTCAATTTGGTGAAACAGCCGTGGGCAACCGGCTGTCGGTGGCTGTCTTCTTTGAGATGAGCCGAACAAATGAAAAGCAACATGCATAGTTTGACTTGAACGAGATAGCTCTCATTGGACTTGTCTGTGGATGAAAGTACTGACAGATAACGTTGCAAGGCTTGCAATAGTTGCTCGATATGGAGCTTTTGATTCTCCAGTTATTCATGAAGAGTTGTGTGTACTTCCACCAATGTTAGATACTATGAAAGGTATTGACATTTTAAAGAAAGTTCAAGAATTCATTAAATTTGAAAATGGAAATGTTTTTGATTTGAAGAAAAAAAATATTCTGTCACAAGTGATGGGGCTTCAGCAATGTTAGGAAAACTTGCTGGCTTTGTAAACCTGTTACAGAAGAAACTTGGAAGATCACTACTTATACTCCACTGTATAATTCATGAATAAAATTTATGTGCAAAAGTCTCCTTGAAAAAGTTAAATGAAGTGGTGAGCACAGTGATTAAAATTACTAGCACAATTACAGCTCATTCTGCCTTGAGTCACAGAAGATTTGAGACATTTTTAGAAGAATTTGAATGTAAATATAGTGATTTATTAATGCATACTGAAGTTCACTGGTTAAGCAGAGGAAAGGTTCTAAATTGTTTTGTGGAATGCATTGATACAATTGAAATATTTTTGAGTGAAATCAGTGAAAGTTTCCCTCAGCTCAAAAATAAAAATTGGCTTCTTAAATTAAAAATCCTAGCAGATGTTAGTAAACATTTCAATGATTTAAATTTATGCTTAGGACAAGGAACAGACAATTCTCAAACTTAATGAAGAATGGAAAAGATTTTTTTGGAAGATAGTTCTATTCCAGGTCGACTTAGTGAAACAAACAATTAAATGTTTTCCTTTAGTAAAACTCATAAAAGCTTCAAAAAGAAATTATAAATGCAGAAGCAGATATGCCTAAAACTCACGTATATGCCATTCAAACCAAATATGAAACCCGATTTCAGAACTTTAAAGCCCATGATCCTTTGTTCAGTTTTGTAATAAAGCCTGATGAAACGGAGGACAATGTGTTGGACATGCAATATTTCAATTTACTTGAATCTGAAAACCTGGATATGGAGTTAATTGACTTGAAAAACTCAGCAATATGTTTGTTTGTTTGTTTGTTTGTTTGTTTTGGGTGGGCATCACTGTTCTCAGGTGGTGGGAGTAGGAGGCCCAGCCTTTGCTCCGTGGAGCTGGAATCGAACCTCCATCCCAGTGGGCCGCAGTCCCGTGCACGACCACTACGCCACTGGGGCTCAGCCCAAAACTCAGCAATATGGACAGACAAATTCAAGGCTTTAAGAAGACAACTTGAAGCTACTGATGAAAATCACTTAAACATGATAGCTAGATGTTGGGCATCACTTCCTTCCAACTTTTCTTTGATAAAGAAAGTTGGTTTTGCTTTACTATCAGCTTTTGGGTCCAGCTACTCACGTGAACAGGTATTTTCTCAAATGAAATTCATTCTCAATTCATCGCAAAACAGGTTAGCTAATGAAAATTCAGAATCACATGTTCTTTTAAAAACAAGGAATTATCACCCAAATATCTCAAACCTTACAGGGATAATGAAACAGCATCAAGGAAGCCATAAAATGATTAGATGTTCTTAATTAAATAGGGGTTCATTTTTATTTACATGGTGTTTACTTTTCTGCGAACATTTTATGATTTCTTTCAAGTTGTAAGTATAGATTTGATGATAATAAATTTGTAATTCTATATTTAAATGATACTGGATTATCTCATCTAGGATAAGGTTTTTATTTTCTGTATTCTAAGATAATGCATAATCTAAAATAGAAGTGATGTGACCCACCAGCAAAAATTTTTGTGAAAAGCAATGGAAAAATCACCCACTTGAAAAAATTTGTTGTCAACCGCTGCTCTAGGGCAACACTGTTGCTTTAGGGGGTGTTCTACATTGAGCAGTTCCCCCTTTCTCCCCTACTTCCCTCTCCTACCCTCACGGTATCCCTACTCCCATTATTGTTCCTAAACAATATGCCCTGGATTCCCTGTGTCAAGAGGGAACAGCTCTTACCTGTACCAGTGTACATGCTCGAACCTAGTCAGATTTGTAAGGTAGAGCTGGGGTCATGATACTGGTGGGGTTAGGGAAGGGGAGCAGCGAGGAGGGGGAGAAAGCATTGTAAGATTAGAGGAATGTTGTGTTTCATTGGTGCTAGATTGCACCCTGGCTGACTCATCCCTTCTGTTCAGGGGATGTTCAGTTGTCTACAGATGGGCTTTGGGTCTCCACTCTGACCCCTCTCATTCGCATCGGAAGCAGGGACATTCTTAAGTTCCTGATGGGGGGATGGACCAGGATTAGGTTCTGTGGTTTCTGTAACACAACAAGACCTCTCAGCTGAAGACATCACTGCCCTGAAGGTATTTTAACTGGTTTCCTTCTAGTCAAGTTTGCCTCATGGTGACGGTAGGGATAAGACAACTCACCCCATGGGGCCCGGCCTGTGCCACCTCTTCATGATTGTTAACCTGTATGGGTCTACTGGGAGGTTAAAATGTCCACCAACCTCCTGGAAAGTCTATTGTTTTCACAGATCCCCCAAGATATTTCAGTGCCTCAAGTTGCACAGCTAGTCGTCATTTATTGTCCTTTCCCTGAGAGACTTTTTCTTTCAAAGTCTCTCACTCCCTGTGCCCCGTAGCTGCTGAGAGAGGAGTGTAACTGGTATGATGGTTATGGGTATCTGGCCCTGTCTCACTGGGTTGTTATGAGTTGGAATTAACTTGACGGCAATGAGTTTATTAGTAACCTTATTGTGGTACCTCGAACTAACTCAAAACTGAGGGTCGTGAAACAGCCAACACTTATGATCTCAGTATCTGTGGATCAGGAATTCTGGTGCAGATCAACTAGGTTTCTGACTTAGGGCCTCTCACAGGCAGCCATCAAGGTGCGGGCTAGCACTGCAGTCTTCTGGAGGCTCAATGAGGGAGCCACTTACTCCTTTGGTGACTCATGTGGTGTTTGGAAGGCTCCAAATGCTTGGGGGTGGGTGGGCTGTGGGCCTCCATTCTTCACTGAGGCCGCCCACACCTCTGTGTTCAGTGACTCTTTCCACCGAGCCACTCACAACAAGGTAGCTGCCTTCATCAGTGTGAGCAAGTGAGAGGGCAAGAGAAGGTGGGTGAGCAAGATGGAAGTCGCAGTTTCCTGGGAGCCATGATTTTTTTTGCCATCTTCTTCAAGGAGATTTCAAAAAGTCCCTGGAAAATTAGAATGAAAAGCTGATGGGACTTTAATACAAACTTTTTGCAACTCTGTGATTTGCTTAAGAGAAGCAAATCACGAGGACCAGTCCAGACTCAAGGGAAGGTAATTGGACAACGTTGTTTATATCCGGGGCCACCGGAGGTGGTCTACAACAATGGGAAGCATGGCTAACTGCCTGAAAGGCTTGTTGTGAAGTCCAGGCACGACAATATAGGTGAGAAAAGAGTTTTGCATATGTCAAAGCACACTGCAAATGCACAGTGGCTATTATGCCGTGTATTCATTATACGACTTAACATTTAAGTAGTAACTGCTACTTCAGGGAGAAGAAAAATTATAGAGCATCAGAGCTAGGGGGGCTATCAGAAACCAACTATTCTAACCTCCTCATTTTGCAAATGGTGCAACGATGCATCCCAAATGCACTCAGTGAGCTTGTGCCAAAGTTGTAAGTGAAAGGCATGTGTCCAGAGCCCTCATCCAGTCCAAGGCTGGCCAACACAGGGACTTCTCTGATGAAAGCTACAGTTCCTGCCAAGATGGTGAGGGATTCCTTAATCAAGATTGCAGTGCGAACAGTCTCTGCTTCTGGACAGAGTTGCTGGTGTTACTCTGGTCCCTGCTGTTCCATGGGTCTGACAGTGAGAATAAGGATATTTATCCACCATGCATAATGGACACAGTTCTGTCGCAGACAGGTCAAAGGATTGTTTTTATTTTGATCTGGACAATAACACTGCAAGATTGGTGTGAGCATCTCATTATAGATGTTGAAAGAGACCCAGAGTGTGTATAGCAATTGACCAGGATCTCACTCAGTAAATGATGGAACACAATTGTGAATCCTTTGTTTGATTCCAAAATGGGAGGGATGTGCTGTGGGTTGGAGTCTGAACTGAATCTGGGCACAGTCAACAGTGTGAGGCAAGTATTTTATCCTGGTCTCTGTCCACGATCAGTCTATGTGATTGTCTCAGGCATTTTGTAGTTGGTGGTGGAAACAGTACAGCACAAAGACACATAGTCAAGGAGGTAAGTGTGGGCAGTGTTCACACTGGAGCAAACCTGCTTTCCTCAGGAAGAAAGAACAACTTCTGTTCTAATCTCAGAACAAGAGAGCGAGCCTCTTAAAATATGCACAAAAGTCCCAGCTGGTTTAGCAGTGGCCCCCCCCCTTGCTTCATTTTCATACTTGAAGATCTCTGTCAACTGTAGATTGTACTCTGACACAGTGCAAGCAGAAAGATGTCTATTTATTCATTTACTTATTAATTCAACAACTACCTAGAATTCTCACTATGTGTAGACACTGCACACTCAGGGGCTGGGCATAGGGCTAGAACAAAAATAGATCTGTTTTCGGGATTGAAATTTAACTGACTACTTCCTAAACTTTTATGCAAACTATATGTGTCATATGCTTTTCT
Source organism: Nesogale talazaci (assembly GCA_004026705.1). NCBI lineage: Eukaryota > Metazoa > Chordata > Mammalia > Afrosoricida > Tenrecidae > Nesogale > Nesogale talazaci. The sequence goes on along the minus strand of PVJH01021479.1, from coordinate 31,458 downwards.
TTGCAAACTACAGTAATCCCTCATGCTATGGCTCTCTCCTGGGCATGCTACGCATGTTATATGCATGCAAAAATTTGATATTCTTCTTCAATGAAGTAATGATCTTATTAATCATTCACTTGCTCACTAGACTATCCATGCATCCTTTATCCATCCATTTATCCATCACATCCCTACTCATTTGCTTGCTCGCAAATGAGTACATCCATCCACGTATGTATCCATCATCCACATATTAATTCAATTCACTATTTGTGTCAGTCTGGGTAGACTAGAGGAACAAATTTCACAGACACGCATATACATTTAAGGAAAAGGTTCATATACAAGAGGAACAGGACATTGAGCCCAGTTCACTTCAAAGTCATAAGTCCGATATTAACCCATACACCCGAATTCAGTCTATAAAGTCTCCTTCCGACTCACAAAGTCACAGGTCAGTGGGTGCAGAATCCCAGCGCTGGCAGGGGTTTCCACATGGCTCCTTGCTTCCAGGGCTCAGGGTCCATCAACAGCAGAAGCAACTCATGGCTGGCAGAGGTCTCCATGTGGCCCCCCCAGCTTCAGAGGTCTGGCTCCATCAGGGCAAAGGCGTGTGGTCTCTCCGCCGGCTCATCCAGCTTCTTGGATGCTGCCATCTTGTCTTGTCTGTGATTCATCGTCTCTGAGACTAACTCCCAACCACTGGGGAAGATAGCTTCTCATCTTCACGAGGGAAATATCGTGAGATTTCCCAGAAGTCTGAGGAGAAAGCCATGCCCACAGAGAGGCCTCATTGGCTACTCAATGGCTTTCTCCAGATTAACAGGCAAGACTCCACCCCTACATTGCAATCATAAAATTAACATAATCACATGACTGCCGCACTATTCATGCATTATTTTTCCATCTATACTGTTATTCAATCACTTAGTCACTCCTACATGCTATGCATTCATTCAATCATTTAGCAGTTTGTTGTCTTTTAAAACATGCTTTCTTTGGATAATTTTTGGTTGTGATTTGAGTCAAAGTTTAGAGAAAATTCAGCAATTTAAACATGTTTTGGTTCCTGACACTGATTAGACTTCCCACAATGGAACAGCACTGTCCCACTGCTTCCCTGTGTTACTGTTTTCATCCCTCCTTATTTCCTATCTCTTCCTCTTTGGGGAACTTGCTCCCCACTCGGGAAAAGGCTGCCCATTGGAGCCTGTATGGTTGATGATGCTAAGGAGTCCATGCCTGGAGTTACTGGCCACTTTTTAGGTCTGTCTGTTGTTGTGCATCTGACTTTGAAGCCGATTCTTTTTGTTTGTTTGTTTGTTTGTTTTTTGGGCATCACTGCCCTCAGGTGGTGGGAGTAGGAGGCCCAGGCTTTGCTCCGTGGAGCTGGATTTGAACCTCCATCCCAGTGGGCTACAGTCCTGAGCACAACCACGACGCCACTGGGGCTCAGCCCGAAGCCGATTCTTTTATTTACGGCATGCAGATTCATTCTTCTATTCACTTACTGCCTTGATCCATCTCACCCTATTCCACCTCATCTACTCATTCACTCACTCATTATCTCATTTAGTCACCAAACCTTCTTGAGCCTGTTCCATGTGCCAGGAGCCCCAGTGTCACAGTGGCCTGCACTTTGGGCTGATAACTCCGAGGTCAGCAGTTCAAGACCTCCAGCCTCTCCAAGAGAAAAAGGTGAGGCTTTCTCCTTACAGAGTCACAGCCTCAAAACCTCACAGGGGCAGTTCACTCAGCTCTACCCTCCAGGTTTTGGAGGGGGGTACTGGGGAGAGGGCGGCTGTGAGTCCAAAGAGCTTCAATGGCAGTGAGTTTCAGTCTTGAGTCCTGGGGACTCAGACACAATCCCTGGAGGGCTGTTGCTGTCCCTTGTCTTTGAAAAAGACATCATCTGTGACATCTGTTTAAGAGTTCATGTGTGGCACAGAGAGTGAAGTGCTTGTCTACCAGCTGTAAAAAGTTAGTGGTTCACATCCCTCCAGGGATCCTGCAGCAGACGCCCTGGCCAACTGCTTCCAATAAAGCCTCTGAAAAGACTTTTGAAAAGGTCCTTGAAGAGTCTCTGGAGCCTAGTTCTGCCCAGGGTTCCCCTGTGTTGGAATTGACTTGATGGCTACTGGTTTCCTTGCTTTTCTTTTGTGGTATCCATCTGGTGGGGTCCTCTAGAGAGGGCTGCAGGGGAGGGGAGGCACCTCAATCTGCCAGTACTGGGGGAGTCTCAAGGATGAGGCAACCCATCTTCCCATAGGATGTCACCTCCTAAGAAGTGATCAATGGGGAGACCTTGCCACTTCTTAGCTTTCTCTGTCTCTCTTCTGTTCACAGAAGACCCCTCTTAAGTTTCTTGGTCACCCTGACACTGGGCATGGGCTAAGGAGAGGGTGGAAGGGCGGAGGCAACGCCCAGTGAGCAAGGAAGCCAGTTCTGCGGGGCTTATCTCGGGCCTGTGAGGCAACAGGAGACAGAAGCCATGAGAGGAGGAGCAGCTGGGTGATCTCATCGGCAACTGTTGTTTTGGTTCTTCTGTGGAGATCGGGGCGGGGCTAGGACCGGACTGGAGTTGCAGCAAGAGGAATTTTGATTAGAGGTAGGCAGAGGTTGGAGATCTTGCAAGTTCCATCCCAGCTCGCTGGAGTAAAGTAAATGTCTCCGTACAGTGAGCTACCCAGAGAGGCTGCTGCTTCTCAGCGCACCTAAGAGTTAAGTTCCCACTGTGAGGGAGTCTATGAAGTAGATGGCAGTGTGATGCAAAAGCTGCGGAGAGGATGAGAAGGACCGGACTGTGACACAGAGTGACCACATGCTCTTGGGAAAGTGCACTGGTAGACTTGCCCCACGCAGGGTTGACGTCAAAACCCAAGAGTCTGTGAAGAGCAATGAAGTGGCATGCAATAAAATGAACAATGTCTGGACCAGGAGGCAGGACATGCCAGCGCTGGATGTAGAGAGGTCAGAGGGAGACAGGGCCGCTTCCCTTTGTCCTAAATTCACAGTGCCATGCTGGTTAGATACTAACTCAGTGAATGCTTGCTGACATAAATACCTAGGCACTCAGAGACCTGAGTCCACAGGTCCTCTCCATCGCTCATGATGGGACTTTTTTTTAAACCTGTGATGCGCCGTGTCCGTATCAACATGGATATTTGCCTGGTGAGGTGTGACGAGGAGTCAATGCAGCAACTTATCAAGGTGGTGAGTCCCCGCAATGATGGGCACATGGCCCATGTTCTGCGATGGCTGAGGACATCTCAACGACTACCTCCTAGAAGTTCCGTAGAAAGAGAATCAGTACATCACTGATGTGATTCCGTTTCCTGGGCACGGTTCGGTGTGCAACTCGTGTTGGGCAAGGACCAGGGCTTCTGGAGTGAGACCAGTCTGGGTGAAAAGGAGAGCAGCCTGTGATGTGGTGAAGGGACACAGAGGAGGAGGAGAGAGTGGACTGTAGAAACCAGTAAGGAAGCCAGGAGGACCCTTACTTCATCTCCTTCCAACCCAGAGATTGGAGCCCTGGGTGGATTTTAAACAGGGAAAAGACAAGGCCTGAATTTCCTCTTTGCAAAGGTCATTGGTCTGAGGATGCATGTGAGGGCCTCAGGCTGGTGCAAGGAGACCAGTTCTGCAAGGACCCAGATGACAGGGGTCTCACCCAAAGCCCTGTCTGGTGCCATGACAACGATCAGCTCAGGGCGGAGTAGTGGTGCTGGGTTTTAGTAGCCTTGCCTTTTTTTGTGGAGGGCAAATGAAGAAGGGATGGTTGAGAGCCTTAGAAATCATCCCAGACACTTACAAGTCATGTAACCTTGTGCAAGAACTTGTTTTCGCATCCTCTTAACCTGTTCAACACCGTCCATTGTAGTATTTGTCTCAAACGATGGCTGGGAGGATTAAGCGAGTTTATATATCAATACTTATGTCGAGGGAATCTGTTTATGTATCGCTTAACCCATAAGCCCTCTATCAGGTCAAATCATGCTAGCACCTCTCTCTTAGATATGATAGAATAATGTCACGTGGGTGGGGGTGCATGCTCATTCCAGTGTCTGGATGTTCTCATTCGTCAGTGCCTGTTAAGTACAGGAACCAGGAAACCAAACCTCCAGTCATCCAGCCAATTCTTTTTTTTTTTTTGGGGGGGGGGAGCAGGGAATCACTGCTCTCGGTGGTAGGAGCAGGAGGCCCAGCCACACTGCTGGAATCGAACTTCCGTCCCAGTGGGCCGCAGTCCTGCACACAACCACTACGCCACCAGGGCTCAGCCCGAGATGGAAGTCTTTATGGAGGCAGACAATCTCATCTTTCTCCCATATATTACCCGCTCACTACTGTGAGCCCGTGTTTTCTCCAGTTAAATGTACATTCTCACGACCATCTCTGAAACCACATGGCCTCTCTCGTCACTTCATGAGAGGAGGGAGGGCTTCATCCTGCCATTTCCATCACCTGGATGCCAGACCAGGCAGAATGAGGGCCACAGCTTGGAAGAAACCCCCGGACACAGCCGTGGGGTGCCCATACCATTCCTGTGATCCCGCGTGTTGCAGACGACTATGTCGTGAGGGAAGCCAGGGGCTCAGAGCACTGTGATCTGAAAAAGTCATCCAGAGGAACTGGGTGCTGAATCCCTCACACCAAACCTAAGCAGTTTAGCTCATTTCCATTTTGCTTGAGCTTGCGACACACTAGAGCGCTTTCTAAATAAATCCATGAAAACTCCCACTAAGCATCACGTTATTGCATCAGCCAGTGCTTGCTGTAACTGAAACACCACACGTGGATGATGCCTGCAAGCAGACTCCTATTCAGAGTGCTGGCCTAAAGTGACCAGACTTGAACACTGCTAAAGCGGGACACCATTGACGGGGTGAGTGTGGGGTGTTGAGGGGGTATATTCCCTCCCCGTTCTCCCACCATTCCCTAGCTTGTTGTGCATTCTTTCCAAAAATTGGGACTGTTTTAAAATGCCGAGGGACATGGGGGAAAAATTGTTTAAAATCGGGACTGTCCCACCCAAAGAGGAAGACTAAGGAAGACTCTCAATTGCTTCTGGAGAAAAGTCTTCCCATCTGTGAGCTCAGTGTTCCTCAGAAGGTCTTCATCTGTCTGGGCATCTAGGGCTCCGCTCCACCCCCTCTCCCCCCAGGGTTATTAGGTTCTCTGGGAGAGACCCTGAGCCAGGCTTTGCTTTGGGCTCTCTTTCTTTCTCAGTGGTAGTCGGATCCTTCTGCTCTGCCTCCTGGTTTAAAGTCTTTTATATCTCAGAAGTCATTGACTCCAGATACCACCTAATCCTGTAGATTGTACCCTGCCCTATTGACATAACTACCTAAAATCTTGCCTAATTAACATCACAGAGGTTGGGATTTACACACATAGGGTAATTGCACCAGATTACAGAGTGGAAGTTAATGAAGTAATACTGAGAATCACGGCTCACTCAAGTGGACGACATTTTTTATTATTGTTGTTGGGGGTGGGGGTGGAGGGGGTGGCACCTTTAAATCCATAACCAAAACACACATTCCAGTAATAACAATATCTTTTGTCATAAAACCTGCCCTTCGCACGTCTGTCTCCTTCTCATTGTTAGTTGCAATGGATTTAGCTTTCCTCACGACAACCTCATGTGCAAGACTGTGAGACGTGGTCAGGGCTGGTGCCACCTTCAAGTTCGTTGTCATGCTTGAGCCCCATCTTGTTAGATTTGGGACAGTCCATCTGTCCATCTGTCCTCATTTTTTGCCAATATTCTACTTTACCAAACGTGATGTCTTCTTCTAGCACTTGGTCTTTCCTGATGACGTGTCCAAAGGAAGCAAGATACGTCCCCCCACCCTGGTCTCTCGGCAGGACTGTACTTTCTCTGAGAGGGTGTTCTTCTGGAAGTCCACAGTACACTCAGTATGCTCGTGTCCCCTTCAGTGGCTGTATCGCCTCAGTCAACACCCATGGAATCTGCAGCCAACTGGTCAATGCATGTATTGCACCAGGCAAATCTGCCGTCGAAGACACCTGAAAAGTATTACAGGGCAAAGACATTACTTTGAGGACTAACGTGTGTCAGACCCAAGCCCTGGCATTTTCAATCACCCCAGAAGCATGTTGGATCACACATAAGGGAGACTTTCAAAGAATCGCTGCATTTGAATTGTGAGGTTGGCAACCAATGTTGAAAGTACTTCGGACTTCCAGAAGAAGAAACAAAACTGCCTGGAAGAAAGTTAAAGTTGGATGCCCTTTAGAAGCTAGGATGGGGAACCTTGGACATGTTATCAGGAGAGGTCAAGTCTGGGAAAAGAACACCGTGAAGAAGACCTTCACGAAGATGGGTTGACACAATGGCCCTGACCATGGACTGACACATAACAGCAGTTGCGGGGATGGCACAGGACGGGGCAGTATTTCACTCTGTTGTGGCATTGCCGTGAGTCAGAGCCGACTCCGCGGCACCTCACAAGAATAACAGCACAGAGCCCCCTGCCAGTTAGGCAGTGCTATATGAGAATCCGGTCTGCTAGTCCAATTAGCGACAAGACTCAGAGGTGGAAATTCATGCTGCAGTCTCTGCCTGGGACAGAACCCAGCTTCTTCCTGCAAACTGGGGCATGATTGGGGCAGACCAGGCCTCCCATGTGTGCCCTCAGCATCCGCTCCCAAACTGGTCTGCTCTGAGCGTCCCAGGGGCCTGGTCTTGGCTCAACCTCAGCTTTCAGCTAAGTCAGTTGGCTCTCTCTCAGCAAGCTGTAACCACCGGAGCCTCGCCTCACCTGTCACGGGGCAAGGGACAGGCTGGGATCAGGCAGGCAAGTTGGTCTGATAAGGAGGATGGGGCAACTTCTAGCTGCCACCACCTTGCAGGGAATCTAGGTTGCCCTCCAGGGCTCAGGGAATGGGCAAGAGTAAGAAGGGTGGGGATGTGTGCCCAGCGAAAGTGTCAGGTCTCTTTGTGAATATCAATGAGAGGGAGGGAGAGGACAGAGCAGGCATTTCCTCCTGTTTCCATGTGCCTAGACTTATAAGGAAGCAGATAGCCCCCTGACGTGAAAATATCTAGGTTGCTGTCTTTGGTTTCTAGGTGGTTCAGTGGGGGAGAGGAGCTCTAGCTGATGAAGACTAGTAGCTGACACGTAGTTGGGCCACAATGGGTACAGGTGGTGACATGTGGATGTCAGGGAGGGGTGGGCCCCAGATGGGGTAAGAGGGAGAACAAGCTGACTGATTGTAGCTGGGAGAACCAGTGCCCATATCTTATGTGGGGCAGAATTCACAAGCACCCACTCCTTTCTGAAAGTCACTCCCAGGGTGCGAATATATACATGTGTGTGTTTGTACACCCAAACACACATGCTCTACCTAACACACAACATATTGAATGCAACATTCACTGTGAACCTCTTTTCGAGGTGAGTTTATTTGATCTCCAGTTTGGCTTTCGGATAGTTGGAAATACTGGAACGATCATAATAGCCATAAAACAAGAAAAACGGCAGAAAGAAGCAGAAAAATCCACAAGGGTGATTCTGTGTGTGTGTGTGTGGGGGGGCATGGTGTGTGTCCTACCACTGTTACTATGCTCTTACACATGTACTTGTTGGTTTGGGGGGGCTCATTTAAAAAACCGTGGTGAATACACAGCAGTCATCTCAACAATGTTCACTAGTGCAGATCAGTGACATTGACTATGTTTATCCTGCTGTCCTTCTATGTCGACTGGTCTTTTCAACAACTCACTCACTGAGCAAACATTTACTGAGCACCGCCTGTGAGTCAGGTGTTGTGCTAAGAACAAGGGGGCATAGAGTAGTGAACCAGAGAGGATCGCTGGCCTCTAGAAACTTCCAAGGCAGTAAATAAGTAAACACTTATGAAAGGAGGCCTTTGCTTGAGTCATTTTATCTTCATAGCCTCCCTTTGAAGTGAGCATTGTTATCTCTCAAACAGATAATGAGACTAAGACTCCGAGAGGTGAAGAAACAGGGTAGATAAAGGAGCTTTGGGAGTTCAGAGTGGACAAACATTTCCACTGGGAGCTTTCCGGAGGAGTTGGCCTCTGTGTGTAGACATGAAGACTGAATAGCCCACTGTCGGCAAAGCAGGTGTGTGAGTGTGTGTGTGTGTGTGTGTGTGTGTGTGTCAGTCAGTACGGACTTTGGGACACAGCTAGGCTACTAGGGAAGGGAGCTTCAGCTGCTCACAGGGCAGCCAAAGAGGCTGTGAGCTGAGCGAGAACCCCTAGGACCAACAGGGAAGTTCGGTTGTATGAAAGCAGATCAGCATCCCAGACAGAGATGTCCCTGCAAAGTCTATGGTTGCTCAGCTCCCAACGGGATGAGCGAGTGGTCCTACTTGGAGAAAGGGCTCAGCTGGGCCCAGCACAGGCAAATCCCCTTTGCCCAAGGTGCACTTCCTCCTGGTCAGTGAGCTCAGCTCGTGGACTCTGTGCCTGCGGGATGCCGCTTTAAGAGGTATTTGCGATAGAATTTCTGCAATCAGTAGCTCAGTGGAGCAGAGCGAGGGTACAGAAAAGAACCCACTGCTGCCATAATAATAATAATAGTCATAAACCAGGACCACTGATGACATGTCAGCCATGGCTCTAAATGCTTTATGTGTATTGACTTTTGGGCATCATCACAGCCATATATCCATTTGATGGGGTTGGGAGAGGGAATTACAGTTACAGGAGCAATTTTCTCAAGGTTCCAGGGTGAGCAAGAGGGAGAGCCAAGAGTTAAACCCAAGCCTATGGGTGTCAGGACCTAAGCCTCTCATCACTTGCCTCTTGTCTACCCAACGACATCTGTTATTTACTCAGTGTGGCAGGATTGGAGGCAGGCTAGGGTGCTTCAGAAACATCCAGAAGGGTCCCCACTCAGATAGTGGGCGGCGAGGGGATGGCAGTGAGGACTTCTAAGTGGGAGGAGTGAGCCCACTGGGAGGGTGCAGGGTGGTGCGTCCTAGAGAATGGGGGCATGTACTGGGCCACTGGCCCAGCATCTGATGGAGTCGATGATCATGGGGAGCCTGGGCTGCTTCTAGAACGGTGAGTAAGTACTCTTGACTAGAAGGTGGTGGTGGCAGAGGTGGGGCAGGACTGCAGACAGACAGGGGTGGTGGTTCGGGCAGAGTTGGGAAATTTGCAGCCTGGTGTTCCCCTGAGTTCCCAAGAACTCCAGGGCCTGTAAACATGCCAGCCACATGCAGGCCCACTCAGGGGCCCCCATGCCTTTGTGTAAATAAACAAGCCCTTGCACAAATCCCTGCACATCGGAGGACAAAGATGAGTGCTGAGGCCATTCCCTCAGGGGGACTTGGGAAACCAGGGGTGCAGTGATTTGGCCTTTCCAAATGGCAGTTTCATCATCAGTAAAGAAAGGTTTTGTAATCATCCCTCATGCGTGGAGAAGATAGGACTTGGGTGGGATGCTTGCAGGGAACTCAGATTTCTTGGTCCTTTGGCCCATTTCCCACTGAAGCAACCTCGACTAGGCAAACCAGGAGCTCTAGGAGAAGTTTGCAGACCCATGGCTTTCACTTGCACATGGTAAAATCCACACAGTCCTTTCTATCATGTCACCATTCGAGCTCAGGCATAGCATTCTTACATTCTCAGCCAGGTCCCTGTGTACTGTGAATGCTTCCAGTGCCTGGCTTTGAAGGGAAGAGCTGGAGTCTATCCTGAGGTGCCCTGAGAAACTGGCCATTGAATTCTACACAATCAGCCACTGAACACCCGGGGGAGCACGGTTTGATCTGACACACTAGGGTGTCTGTCAGACCAACGCGATGACAACTGGCCGTGAACCTCAGGCAGGTTTGGCATGATGGTCAGAGCCCCGAGGCAACACGGAGGTGACCCTTTCAGGTGGAGTTGGATCAAGGAAGCCCAGCAGGCCTCACGCACGGTCAACTTCTCCCAATACCACTGGAGTTTGTGGGTTCATTTACCCAGCTTCTCTTGATAGGTCATCCAGGGCCCACAGCAGATGCAGGAGACTAAGAACAAGTGTTTCTGTGAGTCTTACTTTGGACACATCGTCAGGAAGACCAGTCCCTGCAGAAGGACCTCGAGCTTGCTGAAGTTCAGGGGCAGTGAAAAGAGGAAGACCCTCAACCAGTGGGTAGACACAGTGGCTGCAACCATGGGCTCAAGCCTGGGGACAATTGTAAGGATGGTGTTTTGTGGGTCAGAACTGACCAGATGATACCTCATGGCCACTGATGCCTGGTGGAGCTAGACAACATGTAGCGGCCACTGGGACGGCCACACAGAATGACTGAGACCATTGTATGGATTCCATTGGCGGAGAAATTAACTGCTGCACCCTTCTTATAAAAATAAATTGATGGGTTCAAATATATATATCACACTCACACTGTAACCTTGATATGTTTGCCCAATGCTTCATTTCTGTGTGTGCGAGCATTTTGTATACTTGTTTAGTCTTTGTATGTCCATATCTATGGGCATGGCTAGAGATGAGTGTCCTAGAGATGAGTTTCAGTAGGACTGTCCCATATGATTTTCTTGACTCAATCAGTGGCTATGAGTGGGGCTGCTAATCAGGAGGTCAGCAGTTTGAAACCAACAGCCATCCAGAGCAAGAAAAAGGAGGATTTCTACTCTTATAAAGAGTACAGTCCCAGGCACCCACACAGCAGTTCTACTCTTCCATCTAGGGCTGCTATGAGACAGCATTGACTCCATAGCAGTGAGTAGTTGGGTGATGGTTTTTGAATCGCCAAGATCGCTCTCCCATGGAGCTGCCGGATAGGGTTCTAATTATTGTTCAATGGTTAGTAGCTTATTACTTAACCTCACCGGGGTTTTTATAGACAATCAAAACATCTTCACCAAAGGACTTGGATTCCTGTGGGCTGCATCTTGACACCGCAAAGAAACGCTTTGAGCGATTGTCAGTCTTTTCTCTGATGCATGAACTGAGCATTTGGGGGAGTTCTCCTCCCACCCCCGTACCCCAGCCCTCCCCCCCATACATCCTAACTGATGACTGAGCAGGTATGTGGCTGCAAACCCAGCACACTCTCCACCCCCTTATGATGGTCTCACATGCCTGGTTGAGAGTTCTATTCTGAACAACTCCAAGATGCGGGTGGATTTTTGTGACCCTCAGCATTTGGACTCCACTTTCCTCTGTAACCTCAATGAGCCTTAACAGTGCTTCTTTGTCTGAATTGGCCTTGGAGGATCCCTGGGGCCTCTCTTGCATAAGTTGACAAGTGTTCTTCCATTGTCCTGTCAGCTGGTTCCCCACCTCTGACTGACTAAGCCAAAGAAACACTGGTCTCATTCTTAATGCCCGGAAACTCTCCACTCTGCATCGTTTCTTTAATGATGTCAGGTTTTTTAATATGCAATCAACTATGAAACTCCTTTGCCCAGGTAAGTTCTCTGAGGGCAGGGCCTTTTCTCTCTTCCATTCGCTCTCTCTCCATCCCCCCCTCCTGCTTTATCTTCCTCCCTTCCTCCTTCCCCACTTCAACCATCCTTCTTTCCCACTGCTTCCAACGCCTAGCCCACACTAGGCATTCATGAAATAGTTGCGGGATGAAGACATATGATCTTGCTTTTTCCTCATGGTTCTTCCTGATTTCTGAGATATTGCTCAAGATTACTTTGATATCTAGGTAACATTGATGCATGTTTCCAACTCGAGATTATCAGCCCATCTCCCCAGACTTTTTTTTTTTTGCTATAGAGTCAGGCAATCAATGTGTAAGCTTTATGAACTGCCCCTTCAAACCCTAGTTTTCATCTCTGTTGTTGTAGTACCAGAGTGTCCACAGACAATGTGTGACTGAATGAGCATGCCTGTCCTTCAATAAAACTCTATTTATAAAAACAGAGCCATTATTGGGCCATAATTAGTGGACCCATGTCCTAATTTATTTATTATTATTATCTTTAATATTTTCCCATGTCCTAGCTTTTAAAATAATTTTTTTCTGTTTCCTTTCTATTATTTTGACTCATGGTGTTACTGCAGATCAACAATAATTCTGTCATTGAATTTTATTCCTCATGTTTTCCAAGAGATTTCCAGCTAATTATTTCCCCTTACCAGAAAGAGAATTTCTCTTTGCTACTGCTATCTGTTTTTTTTTCTGGCAGCACAGTTGGCCTAAGGCAGGGAATGCTAGTGAACTCCAGCCTTCCTAAATGAGGAATCCAGTGTCTTTACACTTGGTAACTCACTGTGGACTTCCTGAGTTGAAGGCATATTCTGCTGGGTAGCAATTTAGTACTTTATGCATTTAAAATTGGGTGCAGGATTTCAGTGTGAGACAGCTTGTCTTGCCCTGTCTTCTTGGTTCCTGATGTCCTCTGATGAATTAATTCTCCATGGCAATGACATCTCCTGCCATTCAATGCTAATAATATTGGCCATACTCTTGGATTTACAAGGAGCCCTGTCAGTGGTATGGATGATTCAGCACAAAAAGAAACAAATCTAGAGTTTGGGGTTTGGACCTGCTCAGCATCTCCATGGGAGGAAGACCTGATAGCTGATCTGCTCTGCCCAGAATACTCCATGGGACCGTACTACTCTGTCATCTGAGGTCATTATGGTTTAAAATCAATCCAATGGCCATTAATAACAACGAAAAACATCTGACTTGTGTTTCAGGGGACAAAAGAGACCTCGCCTTCAAATGGAATCTAAAGAGAATATTTAAGATTAAGTCTTAAAAGGGACCAAGAGAGCACAAGAACCCAGACAGATGATCCAGATGAGAGAGGCCATCAGCAAGAGGTCAAAATGGCACCTGAGGGCTCACGGGTGGGCTGCTGGTTAAATCAAGCATGGAACAAAGGAACGGTCACCTTTTTTTTTTGCTGTAAAATCCCCCCCCCCAATAGTTTTACTGATATATATTTTACCTATCACACAATTAAATCATTCACTCACATCAAGAAGTGCTGTACAATCATCACAACAGTCAGTTTTAGAACATTTTCTTCAGTCTTGTACTTATTGTTACTCGTTCCCCATTTCCCCCCAACCTGCTCTGTCCCACCCTCAAGGAATTATGAGTCCAGTTTGTCTCTGAATTTCATCTGCAGCAAATACATTAGAAAGCAAGCAAACAAAATCTAACAAGAATAACAATGTAAAACAGTTAAAAACCTCAATCAAAAACAAAATAGAAAATATTAGAAATCAGAACAAATTTAAACAGTTCCTAAGGATGATCACATGGTAGGTACAAAAGTTTCACCTCACTGCATCTTCAGCAGCTTACTTTACAATGCTTTCTGCCTGTCAGCAAAGCTATCCACATCTCTGGTCCGAGGGAATGGCCTGCTCTAAAAACTTCACCTAATTCACTGTTAAAAAAAATGTGGGGAAGAAAGCTGATGGTGCCTGGCTATCAAAAGATATAGCATCTGGGTTCTTAAAGGCTTAAAGGTAAACAAGTGGACATCTCACTCAGAAACAACAACACCCACAAGGAAGTAGCACACCAGCCTTTGTGATCACAAGGTGTCAAAGGGATCAGAAATCAGGCATCAAAGAACTAAAAATTACAACATTTTAAATGAGGGGAAGTACAGATTGGGGACTCAGAGTCCATGTTGATAGGTTATGGGACAAACCCTGATAGCAGGTAGTGGGGAGGAGACGAGTCAGTTAGGATGCAGTGTAGCAATGATGAAACATACAACTTTTCTCTAGTTCTTCAACGCTTCTCCCACCACCACCCTTCACTATCATGATCCTAATTCTACCTTACGAATCCAGCTAGACCAAAGGATGAACACTGGTACAGATAGGAGCTGGAAACCTGGGGAATCCAGAACTGATGATTCCTTTAGGACCAGTGGTGAAAGGGAGGATGGAAGGAAGCTGGAGTAGGAAGGGGGAACCGATTTTAAGTTTCTACATATAACCTCCTCCCTGGGGTATGGACATAAGGGAGGTGGGTGTAGAGAGATCTCGGACAGTGTAAGACATGGCAAAATAATAATAATTTATAAATTATTAAGTGTTCATGAGGGAAGGGGGAGTGGGGAGGGAAGGGAAAAATGAGGAGCTAATAATATCAAAGGCTTAAGTAGAAAACAAGCATTTTGAGAATGATGATGGCAGTGAATATACAAATGTGCTTGGCATACAATGAATGTATGTATGGATTGTGATAAAAGGTATATGAGCCCCCAATAAAATGATTTTAAAAAACCCCAAACCCCAAGCCCATCAAAAACCCAGTTTGCCTGGCACTCATCCACATACCATACAATTCAACAGTTCCACCATATCAAGGTAAGTTGTACGATCTTCACCCAAATCCATTCTGGAACATTTTCTTCTTCCTGGTACTCATTCCTATTCATGTAATTTTCGTTTCAATTTTGGCAAAGATACTACAGAACCAAACATTCTCCGGTTCAACAACTTCTGCATGTATAATACAGTGCCATTGACTCTGCTCTTTGTGTTTTATAACCACTATTGACATCCTTCTCCACATTGTTCCACCGCTATTAAAATAAACTCAATGCCCCCGAAGCAAAAACTTTTCCTCCCTCATCCAGGGTAATCCTTGGTCAAGGAACTGTCACCTATTCATGATGGGTGGCAGATCCATATATCACAGTTACAAGTGGGACGTTAGAAACAGGAACTGGGCCATGATTGGGACATGCACATTGTGTTAGATAGAAGGGATCACAAGATTAGTCCAGGGTCTTCCAAACAAGACCATCAAGGGGAGACTGATAGGACATGATTCATGACTATGCAGCCCTCTATGCTGTCCCAGAACCCTGGTGGCATTGTGGCTACACTTGAGGTTGTGATCTAACAGGTCAGCAGTTCAAACCCACCAGTCTCTCTGGAAGAAAGATAGGATTTCAATTCCCATCAACAGTTCCAGTCTCAGAAACCCACAGGCAGTTCTGCCCAGTCCTACAGTTCTCTCAGAGTTAGTGTTGACTTGAAGGCAGTGAGGGAGTATGGGGATGTCTGTCGAAGACACACCCAGACAGGCCCCTAAAAGATGCTATTCTTCCGACTGGCTAGAGATGGGTGGAGGTAATCTACTTTCTAAGGCATTCTACCCAAAGGCAAGGTCATCTATAGCCTTGGTTAATGACCATGAAAATTCATTGGAGGCTTCATCTATGTGACCAGCATGTGACCCAGTGGATTTTGGGTGGCTGCCATCCATAGCCTTGTGCAAAACGTGGTGTCTGGAGTTTAAGCTCTAATACTTTTTAAGTTCTAATGGACTTGTTATGCAAATGCTTAGGGATTTTGGTGAAGAATGATTATGTAGGCTTTTCAAGGGATCACTGGTAGCTGTGAACAAAACAGAATTTATTGTATCCTAAATATCAAAAGGGTCAAGAATTAGGTTAAAAATTTTTTTTCTTCAAAAGATGTAAAGTGCCAGCAGGAAGGAAGGCAGTGTAATGGAGTGGGGGCAGGCAGCACTCAGGCCACGGTGCCTCTTACAATGTCACCACTGGTCACAAGCTCCTGACTTCCCTTGTTCTTACTTGCTCTGGTGATGAAAAGGACACGGGCCAATTAGAACAGCGACAACCAGGTCGCAATGGGAGCTGCCTTCATATCAGATGATGGTGAGGTTTATCAGAAACAAGGTTATTCACTGTGTGGTAGGAATGGCACCAGGCTCTGTGCCCAGGTCACACCATTGAATTCTCTCTGCAGCATTACCAGATGGGGATGTCCACTCCTCACTGTTCTCACCCACCAGCCGCTTCAATGGGATCAGAGGAGGCTGTCTGCTTCTGGAAAGATGTACTGTCTTTGAAACCCTCTGCGTTGGCTTCTGTCCTGTGGCAGTGGGGTAGGGCCGGCTTTTAGTGCAAGAAAAGGCTCGATATCTTCTCCGTCATCACTGGGAAGCCTCAGGAGCAGCAAGTGAAGGTGAGTGTGAGGGACAGCTTGTTCCCAGTGGGTTTTCAAAGTCAGGGAAAGTTGATAAAACTTGACACGACAGGTAGAAGCTGTTCCTAAGTCAGACTGATGTTCGTAATCCACAGATGAATTACCCCATCCAGGTGATATGATATCTCCAGTGGAACAAACCCAGCCTGATTCGCTAAGGGGACAGACATGGTACTGACCAAGGGATGGCTGCCGAGGGCAGGTGTGTGTACAAGAGTTTTGTGAAATATCCTGCAGGACCCCCTAACGGACACATTGCAAGACACCTCTTGCCAGCAACGCCACTTGCAGATGAGAGTCCCTGAACGCAGCCGCATGGGATTTGCCCAAAGACACACTGCTAAGACTCCGCAGATCCTGGTACCTCTGCTTCAGGTCTATCCTGACCAGGGCCGGACTGGGGTGTGGCCTTGGAGAAAATTACAGGAGTGGGGCGTGTGGGCCTGCCTTTCCCTAGCACTCGGCCGAGCAAGCCGTGGTTTCAACATGGGTAATTAGAAGAAGTAACTGCTCAGACCTGTGGATTGTTAAAAAGCACTTTGACGGCTGTTATTACATTTAATCCCCGGGAGTCTGTGATGTGGGTCCATTTATGGCTCCCATTTTACAGATGAAGAGGCCGAGGCCAAAGTTCCTTCGAGGTCTGTGCTCCTGTGAATCGGAACAAGCAGGTTAACAAGCCCAGTCCGAAGAATGGGAGCCGATACTGCAAACACCCTCTCGGGCACACGGAACCCGAGGCCTGCCTCCCTGCACTGGGATCCTGGTTCTGCTAGGTACAGGTGGCAGCCCTGGAGGAGCAAAGGAAGGAGGAGTCAGGATGACTGGGGGGAAGGGAGGCTGGCAGAAGGATATCACCCCTTGATGATGGTCCACCTGCTTCACCGGAAGCCTATGTGTGTCAGTTGGAGAGGCGTGCTACACGGGCAGCAGATCACCAGGCCTTTCTTCCGAGTTACCCCCGAATGAATCTGACTCTCGAATCCCCTCTTGCTTTCTGATTAGCACTTCTGTTCCCCATTTGGCCACCCACAGGGAAAAGCAGGGCCTGCCCACAACAGTGAAGGGAAAGAGGGGCAGGTGGTTAAGAATCCGGGGGGTTGGAATCATTCATTTGCATTTGGTTTGGCTTCTGATTAACCTGTGATCCAGGGCCCCAGTTCAAAGCAGAGTTGGGCCTGCGAGGGTCTGTCCACCACAGGAAGACACTGTGTGCCCAGTGGCTGTGCCTGGGCTGGCAGAAGAAGGCTGGTCTGGTGTTAGGATCTGGGGTGACCAGGGGTACCACAGAGGTCGCTTTTGGGGTGAGGATGATGGCACCCAATGACCTCTCCCATGCCCTTGGAACTGGACTTGAGACAAGCACAAAGGTTTAGTCCTGGGGGCTCAGGGCAGCACCCTGGTCTCTTCTTTTACTCACACCTGGACTCACACATACTGATGGGCCTACGCAGGGCACAGTATTGGAGTATTGGCAATGTCACACAAGGCCCTACGCTCTGCACCTGTGCTGGAGCTGGCTTGACCACACCTGACTACATTTATCCTGGGCACGGCTGGCTCTAGGGTCCGCAGGGACTGGTGTGAGCTAAAGAAGTCCTGGTGCCATCAGGGCTAAGTCCTTGGCTGCCAATCCAAAGGTCAACAGTTTAAACCCACTAGTTGCGCTCGGGGAGAAAGAACTGGTGATGTGTTCTCGCCAAGACTCCAGTCTTGGAAACCCTGCAGGGTCAGGTCTTCCCTGTGCCATAGGTATCCATTAAGGATCGGGGGTGGGGGGTGGGGGTGGGGAGGGTGTAGGTTGGTTGGGTACCAGTGCAAACTGACAATGTGGAACTCCTTGCTTAGAAATTCCTAGGAATTTCCAGACGTCAGCAGCGAGGCACTCAACAGCATGGGGACCTCTGCGCACTTGCCCAGGTGGGATTGCAGAAGTCACATGGCCGTGGAGCCAGCCTGACTGGGTCACGCTTGTCTCTCTGTCTCCCCGTCTCCATGCCCCTATCCCCCCACCCCAGTACCTCCAGCTTCTGAATAGACACTACTGAGCCCTAGCCAGCTCTTCCAGCACAAGCCAGGGATGTGGGAACACGCAGGCTTACCTGGTGTCTCTTAGAGCACTTCCTGGAGTGTATCAGGAGGCGCGTGTCAGGTGGCGTTGAGTTGATTCTGACCTGCAGCGTTGCCCTGCGTCTGGTCCTGGGCCAGGTCCCCACGGTTCCTGTGCTGGAGGCCGTTGTGGCAGCCACTGCATCAATGCACCTCAGTGGGAGCCTTTCTCGTTTTCACCGCCCCTCTCCTTTACCAAAGCCCATCTCCAGGGACCCGTCTCTCCTGACAATATGTCTGTAGTATGTCAGACTGGAGAGACTGAAGCTTTCTTTAGGAAAACCACACACACACACACACACACACACAAATTCATGACTGCTTGTTTCATTTGTTTAGTCATCAGACTGTTAGCAGCACAAGGGCCTGGTGGACAGGAATCAAACCATGCAGAGCGCAGACGGAGGCCCGGCTGCCGGCATTGGAATCCTGCTTCCCCTCCCTTCACCTCTGAGACTCACCGGTGCTCCCTCGGCCCCTGGACTGTCCTCCCAGCATGGCTGAGAAGATGAAATGAGTCAGTCCTCGCGTGGATGGCACGTTAGCGCCCGCGGCCAGCGATACCTATTTTTATTTCCTCAAGGAATGACGCCCCGTGGCAGAGGAAGTCAGAGCTGCACTACGCATGGCGGGGCACTCTGCGTGTGGCGTGTCCTGTGCTGTGTGGGTGCTGTGGGGAGGGGACCTGTCCACCCCCTCCCTGGCCTGCTCTCTCTGCCCCCCCCCCCCCCCCCCCCCCCCCCCCCCAATGCTGGCTAGCACAGTTTGGTGAGGGAGAAACCTCCGTTTCAAAATGTTATGCTTACTTCTCTGGAGCCACGTGTAATGAAGGGGGGGGGGGTGAGCAGATGTGCAGTTGTTGGGGGGAGGGGGGCATTACGAGGTCTGGGAAGGGGACCGAGCAGGAGGAGGCCTGCATCAGGGGCCTTGAGACGAGACAGGGGACCACCCTGGGCCTCAGGCAGCCCAGTGGCAAGGCCGAGCCTAGTGGGGCCCGTATTTGGAGAAAGGCCTTGGCACACGCCCTCTGACTCACCTCCCAGCCCGGCAGCCTGGGCGGCGCTCACAGACCTCTGACTCAGGCACTGCCGTGGGGAGTCTGGCCCCGGGCCTGGTGGGGCGCAGCCTGGATGCCCCTTGGCCTGGGCTCCTGGCAGGACCCCTCTGTTATCAGCTCTGCTTGCTGTGACTGGAGCTGGTGCCTCTCTTTGCTGCCTGCCCACTGGCCCCAGGACCCTTTTCCAGAGAGGTCAACTCCCACCCCATCTCGAGCTGACCCCACAGGGCCTGGTGGCTCTGGAGTGGTGGTAAGGGGGGTGCTGCCCATCAGATGGGTGCCTGGAGTTGCCTTTGGTATAAAACAGAGACCCAAGCTGCCCTTCCCAGGAGCCCTGGTGGCATCATGGTTAACTATTGGACCAAGAGCTGCAAGGTCAGTGGATGGAGTCCACCAGCTATTCCTTGAGCAGACTGCTCCTGTGTGGATGTGCAGCCTAGGGAACCCAGGGGTCAGGCTGGCTCTGTCCTAAAGCATTACTGTGAGTTAGATTCGGTGGCAGTGAGTTTTTTTAGGCTTGGTTTTCTTCCTGGCCTTCGCGCTGCCCATCTCTGGGCTACTGTGAGTGGTGAGGAGTCATTGAGGAGGTGGGGAGGGGGGGCGGGCGGTGGTGCCTCCTGGTACCTCCCTTCTCGCCGTGTGGTCCCCAGGAGTGCAGTGTCAGCTGGAGCTTGTTGGCAGTTCTAACTAGAGCCCACCTGACCCGTAGAATTAGCACCTGTGTTTAAGCCGAAGCACTGCGTGAGTCACAGACACATGCAGGGTGGGCTGGGCTGCCAGCCTGGCCGAACGCTGGCATCTGGGGAGCCTTAAAGCCTTTGCATGTCTGAGGTTCACCCCTTGGGATTCAGGCTTAATTGGACCCAGGTGTGTCCTCGGGGCTCCAGGTGACTCAGAGGGGCAGGGAAGGTAGGCAAGGCCTGCTCATGCATCCGGGGAGGATGCTGTAAAGCCGAGTCTTCCTCCTGAGGGCACATAAAGCCTGGCCCGGTCCAGAATGGAACCAAGAGGTGGAGGGGGGACTTCCCCTAACCCGCCTCCCTCCTGCCCATCAAGGTGTATGACGAGGTTGATGATGGAGACGGCAAACACGCTGTTGTCAGGTCTATGGGCTCCAGTGGCTGATGGTTACAGTGCCAGGGTACACATCCTGGGCAACAGAGCACCCCTGTCCCCCAAGTTTCAAGAAATGCTCCAAAACTTTTTATGTGATGCCCTCTGATTTCAAATAACGGTTTGTTCTCCCCCCCCCCCCCACCGAAAATACCATAGTGCCAAAACACAATGGACAGATGTTACCTGAGGTCTGCTAGTGTGTACCTCTGCCCAAGCGAGGGAAGGGCCCTGGTGGCATCATGGCCCAGCATTTAGCAGAGAACCAGCTGAAAGGTCATGCATTCCCACCGCACCAGCCATTCTGCTGGAGAAAGAGGTGACAATCTGCTTCCAGGAAGAGTTTTGGCCTCAGGAACCTTACAGGGAAGTTCCACTCTGTTCTATGAAGCCACGTTGTGTGGACAAGCCCTCAATAGCACCCAACAACCAGAGACAAATCAGGGGTCAGCGGTCCCACTTTGGACCAGCTTTAAGAAGTCTTTCATCCAGGGAAACCTCGCCCCACCAGCACTAGCACCGCCATGCATTGCCACTGAGCCAACTCACAGAGGCCTCATATCGTTCAGACCCTTCGCTGTCATCTCAACAGAAGCAGACTGCCAGACTTTTCTTCCGTGGCACTGCTAGGTAGGTTTGAAGCATGCAACTTTATTTTTCCTGTTTTTGATAGTTCTACTGATGTAAAATTCACGTATCATATACTTTCATAGTTAAACCTTGCTTTTAAGACCACCACAGTCAGTTCAAGTGTATCTTCTCCCCTCCCATTTGCTCTTCAATTCCCTTCCACCTCCTCTCCATCCCCAATAAACTATGACATCGCTCATTGTCTATGCACCTGCTCTCTCTGTGCTTCATAAACTGAGGAATGTAACAGAAACAATAAAAAATAAAATGTGGAAGAGAGAGAGAGAGAGAGAGAGAGAGAGAGCGAGCACACTGCTAGTATGAAAGTAAGCCAGAAAAAAACTTTCTGGCAAGAAATAGTTAAACCTAGGGTAAATTCATGATGGGTCAAGAGGGATCTCGACTGCAGTTACGCTATAGTTCCATTCACCATAGTCTCAGAGTTTACAATATTCTCTGACAGATATTAAAGGCATTCATGTCCTTTGACTGTAGGCAGTTTTTTCCAGAGGCTTCATCTGAATAGGGACTCTGTAGATGGATTTTGAGCATCCATTGTCCTGCATAGCCTTCTATGCACTTGGTGTCCCTCTGTTAATATTTGATGCCTTTCCCTTCATCATATTGGGATTTCATTGTCATTTTTGAATCACACAGGCTGGTGTGCTTCTTCTATGAACACTTAGTTGATGCCTCACTTAGATATCTACTTGTTGCCCAGACACTATTTTAATTGATAGTCGGTGCCATCTGTTTTCTTCACAACACTGCTACAGCAGTCTTGTCTTCAACGATTGCGTCTTGAAGGTGAGTATCAAGCTAGGCCCTGTCATAAGAACTAAGTGGGAGCCCAGAATCCATCTGCTTGTCCTTGGGTTATGTACACATGGCTCTCCATGCTTAATTTAGCAGTCTTGTTATCATTTTCGTCATAGAAAATGATCAAGTATGCCCCTGGGGTGTAAGGTGATCCCATGAATAACACTGATAGTTTATTGAACGGATGCATTTAGGATACTGTTGAGAAAAGGAGGTTTTTTGAGTATAGTCCAATGGTGAGCCACAATCACTGGAGTTGTTGCTTTGTACAGGTTGAAATCTTTAATGATTGAGTTCTGTTTACCCTAACCATGAGGTGTGGTGCTAGGGGAAAATTTCCTGTAACTTTTCTTACAAGGACAGATTCTTGCCAATAAGATTAATATATGCCATGTTAATAATGCAAGAGGACATTAAGATCGCAAATATATGGCGTGAACTATTTAACTTCAGGCTCGTCTTTGAGTGTAGACCACTTGCATCTGGGAAACCTCTTGGTCTTCAGCAAATGAGGATGGTGGGTCAGTCCAGGGTCAGCTCTAGGCTTGGTGCTGTGTAGCTGAGCAGATTAGGGGATCCATGTTGGAGCTGTCTTGCCCAAGTTTGGATCCTGGTCTATCACTAGGACAGGTCAGTTTTAAGAATGGAGATAGTAAAGTGTGCCTACATCCTAGGCTTGTTGTGAGAATGAAAGAGACTCCTATGCATAAAAAAGGACTGTAACATGCCCGCTAGGCAGCAGATGCTATATGAAGATTGTCATTGCTAGTTGCCTTGAGTCAGTTCTGCGTAATGGCGACTGCATGTGTAGTGGAATGAAATGTCCTGTGGCCTGTGCCATGATCATTGGTATTGCTATTTAGTTCTGAGTTACAGGGTCTTCACTGGTTCATTTAGGAGGCCTTGGCAATCCAATCGTTAATCACTTGGCCATTAACTAAAAGAATGGTGGTTTGAAACTACCTAGGGGTTCCATCTGAGCACTTCAGAAGGCACAACCTTGACTGCTGACAGTGAGGCAGAATTGAAGCGCTTGCTGATGAAGTTCGAGGACTGCAGCCTTCAGTGTGGGATACAGCTCAATGCGAACTTCTTCAAATCCTCACAAGTAGGCTAATGGATAGCATTATGATAAAAGGAGAAAAGATTCATGACTTTGTCAAGAATTTTGTCTTGCTTGGGTCCATAGTCAATGCTCATGGAAGGAGCAGTCAGGAGATGACACAGCACATTGCTTTGGGTAAATGTACTGCATAAGACAAGTGCTGAAAAGCCAGGATGATACTTTGAGGACTAGGTTGTGCCTGGACCAAGCCATGGTCTTCTCCATTGCTCCCCATGCATGTGAAAGGAAAATTGAATAAGGACCTTGAATAAGGAAAAGTGAAGAAGTGATGGGTTTGGATTCTGATGTTGGAGAAGAATATGGAAAGTACTGTCAAATTGGTCTTGGAAGAAGTACAGCCAGAATGTTCATTTGAAGCAAGAAGGGGGAGTGAGACTTTGTCTCACATACTCCGACCATGTTGTCAGGAGGAACCAGTCCCTGGAGAAGGACATCCTGCTTGGTAGCCGCTGGCCAGAGGAAAAGAGGAAGACCTTCAACGAGACAGATGGACATAGTAGCTGCAGTCACGGGCTCTAACCTAAGAGCAATTGTGAGCATGAGGACCGGTGATGTTTTGTTCTGTCATCTATGGATCTCTAGGAGTTAGAAGCCACTCAGTGGCACCTAACGACAGCAAGAAGTGACTCCACAGGAGACAGGCCTACCATGCTGCTTTTATACCAGTCCCAACCCAGAAAACTCCTGGGGACCAGTTCTCTGTCATAGGAGCTCATGGGGAATAGAAGATCAACTTGATAGTTTCTAACAACCATGGTGGTGGTATAGTGGACTACATGGCAGGCTGCTAGCCCCAAGGTCAGCAGTTAGACTCCATCCGTTGCTCCGTGGGAGAAGATGAGATGAGCTCTCTATCCTCACAAAGACTTGTGGTCTGAGACACCCACTCGGGGAGCTCTGTCCTGCCCTACAAGGGGACTGTGAATCACAATGGACCCACTGCGAGTGGGAGCAGCAGACGGCTCGACACCGCGATGGCAGCAACGGGCTCAAACCTAACCACTGTGAGGATGGCATAGGGCGGGCAGTGTTTCGTTCTGCCGTTCACAGCGTCACTGTAAGGGGCAAATGACTCAGTGGTGCCCAACAACACAGCAGCAGCAGCAGCAGCATTTCTATGTTGGAAGTAGATTGTCAGGTCTGTCTTCCTAGTCTGTGTTGGCTATAACCTGTCCACGATGAGGGACCCTGTTGGGACTTGACATGTAAGCCACCACAGCACAACACACTGGCGGGGGGGTGGGGTGGCCTCATGGATGTTATCTACTGATGATCACATTCTTTGAGCTCATGGAGAGCTGACGAGTGTGCTGAGAGACTCGGGGTAAACCAGACTAAGGGCACTGCTTTCACAAGCCATCAGAGCACATTTGGCGAAGAGATATGTGTGGCAGAGATGACTTCAGAAAACGTGGCCTTGGGGGTCAGCTTTGCCACCTGGCTGACCTTGGGAATTTGCTTAACTTCTCTGCACCTCAACAGGCTGGGCAGTATTTCGGAATAAATGCCCCTGCTGGTGAGAGGAACATTTCAGATGGTGCATTTGACAGGTGAGAGATGTCTTGTTCCTGTCAGTGACTTGGCAATGCCTCTTTGTTCCTCAGGAGACCTTCCAAAGAAGCACTCGAGGTGCCTCCTTAAGAAATGGCTTAAAATATGTAGAAATGTTTCAGGAAAATTAACTCATCACTGAAAATACATGCTGACCTCACCTCCTCAGGAGGTCAGAAGTATTGTATCATAGGGAACTTTGACTGCTCTTGGACCCAGAAACCTAGAACCTAGAACTCTTCTGGAGAGAGTTTGTACACACACACACACACACACACACACACACACACACCCTCCACAAATAGATCCGCAAACCTAATTGATGGTGAGTTGCCCTGCAGGACCTTTGTTTTGCTCATGGGAAAAACCACATCAGAGCTGGGCACATTGTTCAGGCACAGGTGACTAGAGCCCTTCTGTGCCTGTTGTCTGTGTGTAATGAACCACGAAGTGCCTTCAAGCAGCCTAAAATAACAGCTGTCGATTGAGCTCAGCTGGGTGTTTCTATGGTCCGGATGTGTGACTGCATCTGGTCGGGGGTGCTTGGGGTTCCAGATGGCTCCTTCACCCACCTGCTTGATGGATGGCTGGTTGGTGGCTTGTAGCAGGGTGGACTGCTGCCCTCTCATCTTCCAGCAGTCTAGTCTGGCTTCTTCTCCAGCTAGGTTCTCTTTTTGTTTGTTGTTTGCTTGCTTGTTTAAGATGCATTTGTTTCTCACTAAAGCCTCCAAGTCCATTTCAATTCGACTTTTGCTCCTCTTCTGTTTTTTTTTTTTTTTTTAGGCATCACTGCCTTCAGGTGGTGGGAGTAGGAGGCTCAGCCTTTGCTCCTGGGAGCAGGAATTGAACCTCCATCCCAGTGGGCCGCAGTCCTGCGCACAACCACTATGCCACCGGGGCTCAGCCACTCTTCTGTTTTTTAAGCCACTATTTAGGTTTGGGAGATAAGGAATCTGGAGGGATCTTTTTTTAAAAAAAGAAACATTATACATACACACATATACACAGCCCCTCTCAAGAAGTGAAATCAACAACAATCCTGTTCCACCCTCCATATATGTGGTTCTTTTCCTACCCCTCTGTCCCATCCCTCCTCCTTCCCTCCTCAATAACCTAACCCTCCCCTCTCCCTGTTCTTGGTCTTGTCTCTGGGCTCCTTAATGTCATCATTAGGCTTATCTATTGATGTATAAACCACACTTCTTTTTCTTATTACCATGGTATAATTAAGTATTTATCTTTGTAAGATGGAGTGTGATACGCATAATGTTCTCTTGCTTTGTCCATGTCTTTTGGAGTTTGAGCGAGTTGCCATTGTTTCTCATTAATGCCTATTGTGCCAGGGTGTGGAGAAGCCTGGGTGTACAAGTCTTTTTTAAATCAGATGTTGTCAGGTTTGCTACTTGCCCGTTGACCAAAGCAAGTCACTGGCACGAACCTGCACCTGATGAATTGGTGGAAATGTTTCAGCACTGGAAATTCTCATTTGTCTGTTCTGGGAAATTTGGAAGACAGTTACTTGGCCGATGGCTGGACCCCTATTTGTACCCATTTCCAAAAAGATGACTTAACAGAATATTCAAGTTATAGAACAATATCACTTGCTGGAGATAACCCAACAAAGGTCGTAGCAGTACATTGATAAGGAGGTGTCAGATGCTCAGGCCGGATTCAGAAGAGGACATGGGACAAGGGATAGCATGACTGATGTCATGTGGATCTTGGCTCAAAGCAGAGAATACCAAAAAGGTTTACTTATGTTTTATTGACTATGCAAAGGTGTTCAACTCTATGGACCAGGGTTCCTCAAACTTTTTAAACAGGGGGCTGGTTCACTGTCCCTCAGACTGTTGGAGGGCTGGACTAGAGTTAAAAAAACAAAAACAAAACTATGAACAAATTCACTGCAGACCCACCTGCCAAGCAGGACAGGCAGGGGTGGCAAAAACACCCGGCGATTGGATAAATGTCCTCAGTGGGCAGCATGTGGCCCGCGGGCCATAGTTTGAGGACACCTGGTATAGACCCTCATAGACTGGATAACCTTGAGAAGAATGGGAATTCCAGAACACTAGCTTGTGCTCTTGTGGAACTTGCGTATGGATCAGAAGGCAGTTGTGCAAACAGAACAAGTGACTACTGCACTGTTAGAAATCAGGAAAGGTGTGCGACCAGGTTGTATCCTCTTCCTGTACTTGTTCAATGTGTACACTGAGCAAATCATCAGGAAGGCTGGATTACATGAAGAAGAATGTGGCATCAGGAGTGGAGGAAGACTTATTAACAACCCGCTATATGCAGATGACACAATCTTGCGTGATGAAATGAGGAGGACTTGCAACGCTCACTCATGGAAATCAAAGACTTCGCCTTCAGTATGGATTGCCACTCAAGGTAGAGAAGACCAAAATCTTCAGCAGAGGACCCATAGGTAATTTCACGGTACATGGAGAAAATGTTGAAGTTGTTAAGAACTTTGTCTGGCTTGGAATCACAATCAATGCTCATGGAAGCAGCCGTCAAGAGAGCAAATGATGAGTTGCCTAAGGTAAGTCTGCTGCACAAGACTTCTTTAGAGTAGTAAAAAGTAAGGGATGGATGATACTTTGAGGACTAAAGTACACCCGACCCAAGCCATGGCGTGGTCAATGACCTCATCTGCACATGAGCGTTGGACATTGAATAATGAAGACTAAAGAATGGATGCATTTGAACTGTAGGGCTGCAGAAGAATATTGAAAGTATGATGTGCTGCTAAAAGGACAAACATCTGTCTTAGAAGATACATGGCCCAATGCTTCTTAGAGGCAAGGATAGCAAGATCTCGTCTTACATACTATCGACATATTGTCAGGAGAGACCAGTCCCAGACAAGGACCTTATGCTTGGTAAAGCAGAGGGACAGCCAAAGAGAGGAAGGCCCTCAAGGACATATATTGACACGTATGGCTACAACACTGGCCTTGAGCATGGGAACAATTGTGAGGGTGGTGTAGGACTGGGTCAGAATGGACTTGATGGCACCTAACAAGAACAAGAACAAGAACAACAACACCCAACAGTATAGTTCTATGTTGAACTCTGTGGCAGTCATGTCAGCTTGTGTCAATTTGAGAATTATGAGTGTAGGCATGAAGTCTCGCCTGTCAATCTGAAAGTAGCCTATGCTGTGTGGACATGGCTTCCTCCTGAGAATTCTTGGAAATCTGATCATATTTCCCCCTTGGAGGTGAGAGACTCACAACTCAGTCCCTTGGAGATGCTCTACTGACAAGACACAAGGCTGACTTCCTGAGAGACATCGTGGAAAATAAGTCACATGGACTTAAGTCATGTAGAGATGCCTGCCAGCACTGAGATGCTTCTATCTGCCACTGGATACTGTTAATAGACCCTGAACCCTGGAAACTGGAGGAGCCATGGGGAGCCCCCTGCCAATGCTGAGATGCTTCTACCATCACTGGATACACAAGACTCTGCAACCAGTGGCCTGTGATTGTCCTGGTGTCATTGCATGTGCTTTGTGAGTCTGAAGAGGGCTTTATAGATTGGTATCATACATATGGGCTAATATTGGACTTATGACCTTGGACTGGACCAGGCTGGGACGTTTTCTCAAAATTCAATTGCTCTTGTATATAAGCCTCTTTCTTATACATATATGCATGTTTATAAATTTGTTTCTCTAGTCTATCTGGACTAACAACTAAACTGAGAAACAACTAAACTGTTGTTGATCAGGGCAACATCATTTTACATTTCCACCAACGATGGGGAAGGGTTCAAGTTTCTCTACATTGCAACCTGATGGAGAGTTCTCTGATACACGATGAATCACCTGAAGTAGGTATGAATGAGACCCCCAAACACTTTGGTGTGGTCATTTCATGCATCCTTCAATACCTGCTGCAGGTCACGCTGCATCCAGAAAGGCTTCTTTGACCTGTTATAGATATCAGGTGCCCTCAGTGTCCAGGGATTTTCTCAGCATCACTTTTGTCTAGTAAACATCGATTCCACTGGGACAATGAGCTACTAGAAGGCTTGACCTCTGTCTTAGTCTCCTTGGCAGTACATCGATGTTAATTGAATAAAAATGTAAATGGGATTTAGTCTATTAAAATTAATAAGTCTACTTGACAGGTAAATAGAGCATCAAATTAGCTTTCATTATAGAAAGAATACATGTCCACGGTTAAAACAGAAAACAGGGAATACATGTAAAAGTATCTTTTTCCCAGTTTAGATCTCAAACTCTTCTTCCAAGGTCGTAATAGACTTCACCAGCTTATTTTGTATTGATACGTTGATTTCTGTGCAGATAATCCATATATTTAGACATAGTCTCTTAAAATAGCACAAATGGTTGTTTCTCAGGTGCCATTCAGTCAGTTCCCACTGAGAGAGAACGCTGTACAACAGAAAGACACAGTGCCTGGTCCGGTGTCTTTATCATTCTTTGCTATGTTTGAGCCCATTGTTGGGGCCACTTGTCAATCCATCTCACAGAGGGTCTTCTTGTGGGCTCACCTTCTACTTCACCCAGCAAGATGCCCTTTTCCCAGGGATTAGTCTCTCCCGACAATGTGTCCATCAGACATGAGGTAGCGTCTCCCCGCCCTCCATTCTAAGGGCATGCTAGCAGTGCTTACTGAACACTGGTAGTTTGATGTCCCTTTGTTCGGCCCTGTGATTTTCACTCGCAGCAATGAATGGTTTCTGTCTTCTTATGTCAATAAAACTGGTCTACCTTACCAAGGGCTCAAGCAGAAAATAGTTGGAAATGAAGATGGCAACATGTGTACAGTATGCTTGATACAAATGATGTGTGGAATGTTTTAAGAACTGTAAGAGCCCCCAATGAAATCATTAAAAGAAAACACCTGGTCTACCTTACAAGCAAGGGTGGGCAGTCTGTCTCAGGGACTTTGGACATGTTGTCAGGAGAGACCGGTCCCCAGAAAAAGATATTCTGCTTGGTAAAATAGGAAAGTCGGGGCTGAGCCCTGGTGGTACAGTAGTTGTGTGTGGGACTGTGGCTCACAAAGTTAGCGGTTCAAATCCAGCAGCAGCTCTCCAAGAGCAGGACTAGGCCTCCTACTCCAGCAGGGCAGTGATGCCCAGAAAAAAAAAAAAAGAAAAAAATCTTGGAAAAAAAAAAGTAGAAAAGTCAAGGAAAAGACAAGATTGATTGACATGGAGGCCCCAGCAATGGGCTTAGGATTAAGAGCAGTCGTGAGCAGGACCAGGCGGATTTCCGTTCTGTCATACATAGGATTGTTATCAATCAGAACCAACTCCATGACACGTAACAGCAATAACAACAACGGCCACGCATGGAGTAGTCATGTCATCTCCAGTTGTGGAATTATACTGCATTTTGTTCAGGTGACCCCTACTCATGAGTTTTTCTTGGTTTCTAATTTTCATTTGTTGGATTTTGCTCTTACGACATATGCCACAGTGACCATTCTCATATGTTCCCTTTTGTTTTTGCACATGCTTTTGGGCTTCTGTGTCTGATCTCCCTGCTGCTCGAGACACTGTGCTCTACATGACTTTGAGGTCACAGGGATGCCCATTCACGGCTATCAGACCTGTGAGGGCCAGGCTTAGATAGCCAGGAGGCAGCAGTGGTGCCCCAAGTTCAGGGAAGAACTAGAGTAGAAAAACACAAACACACAGGACATACCTCGAATCCATCACCTGCATTCCAAGTGCCTGATCAAGCAGAGTCAGACTACGGGAGCTCCCCAATGGCATGCATAGGCAGCTTGCCAGTGCGTTCTGCTGAGAGGTGGGAGGTCCCACCCGGATCTTTGACCTTTGACTCCATCTTTCTTAGCCATGTTGGCCACGTTCACTCAACTCGCTCCCTCCCATGGAGCCTATTCTGACTCAGAGAGAGCCTCTAAGACAGCGTAGAACAGGCCCTGTAAAGCTTCACAGGAGCAGTGGCCTCATCGCTCTCCCTTGGAGCCCCTGGGGGCTTCAATCTGCAGACCTCTGGTTAGCGTAGCAGCCCCATGCGCCATCCACAGCACCAGTGGTTCTCTTTTCTTCTGTTCCGCCAGCCTTACCACGAGAAGTGAATAATGAAGTTCAATGTGCCAACTGACAAGCTGTATTTTGCACGCATAATTAGTGAGCAATTACCTGCTATCAGGGTAGGTAAGGGGGACCTGGAGATGGGGTTTCTGTCTTTGAGAAGTGTCTTGCTGGTGGGGGACAGACACACCCCCTCATGTGGCAGACGAAGGGATCAAGGTGATGAGGGCCGTACTTCCTGCTGGCTGACCTTGGGAGAGGCTTCATATGCTTGACCTTTGAAGGAAGCTCAATGCTGGATTAGAACATGGACTCCAGAGAGGCTCAGTGTTCTCCTGAGTTCTCTCGAGGGCTTTCCAATCATCTTTCTACAGACAATGTTGTGAAAGGGCACCTGAGGGTCACTAACTACTTTGCCGCTTTGCTCAAAATGACATCGTCAAGGCAGAGTGCCGGGTGCTGGTCATTGCTCAGGTTGTCTGTCGATGATGTTTTGGCTATTTCTGGGATACGACTGGTTGAGGAACGTCACTCCCCAGGGAGTCTCAGAGCCCACAGTGGATGTGCCTGGTCCTATATAAACATACATCTGTGCATGCCCAGGCGCACATACAACCTTGGTGACTAAGAAGTGGGGAAATATATTTGTCGTTGCTCAATAAGTAGAGTTTATTTGTTAGACAGAATCTTTCAAAATGCAAGGTCCAAAGGGGAAAATTATGAAAGGGGCCCTTGAGGGTGAAAAGTGTGGGTATTGCTGAGGTAATGCCACCCTCTGATGGAACACTTAATCCCTGGTATCTCCACCAAGTGGGCCGCCTCTGTTTGCTCTCCTTGGGTGACAGAGCTCATGACCCCATGTGGTGGGGCAGACGACTCTCCACATACTCCCTCGAGTGTCTCTGAAGCCCACTCTTCAGTCCGGCATACCTGTGAGATGGTGGTGTGCTTCGCGGGGAATGTGGGCCCACCTTTCGGGTTTCAACAGCTTCCTTTCTGCAGGGATGAGGTGGACCATGCCGGTGGGAGGTGGTTGTTCTGAGTTGCCATGGAGATGAATC
>PVJH01021478.1:0-38522 GCA_004026705.1 Nesogale talazaci | reverse complement strand
GTCTCCTGCATGCCTAGCAGACACACTTGCTTAGCGATGTGTTGGAAGCCGAATTCAGCTTCATGTCTCCTGGCGTCACGTGGTTTTGCATCTGCTCTTGCTGGATTTCTCTTCTATTTCTCTCCCTCTGGGCTTCTACTTCTCAAAGAACAAGTCAACACTTTAATTCTTGTTTTCTGCTTTCTGGAACACTGGACCTTCAGAAAAGAACAGCGCATTTTTCTGTCTGGCTATCAACTTTTCCAGCCCCCTTCTCTGATATTTCTAACCATCCCCTTTGAAAATTCTGAAATGTTTTGCAAGGGATTTATTAAGGTTCAGCTTCTTTGTTCCAAGAACAAAGGGAGATGTCGTTGCTCTTCTTCTTGCACTTCTTGACATTCTAGCACCACAATCATAAAATAAAAAAAACGAAAGTCCAATCACTTCAATAATAGTTGGAACGCTTGACCAGAAAAAAAAATGCACCAAAAAACTCACTGCCACAGAATCAATGCTGCCTCGGAGTGGCCCCATTGTGGATTTCTGAAATTTCTGAAATGCTAGAGGAACAGAAAGCCCAGTCTCTCTCCCATGGAGTTGCTGATGGTTTCGAACGGCTCGCCATGCAGATCGCAGGCCAATATCGTAGTGGGGATCATTCTATTCTCTCCGTGTTGTTATGCTTGTTGAAATTGATGCTGGCTGATAAGTTCTGGGATGTGTGCCACTGCTTTTGACAAATACAGAGACCAGGTTGATTTGAGAACTGTAAGTTTATTTATGTGAGCACTTGACAGGAAAAAGAAATGGTGGTAAAGCCTCCCCAAACTGCCTCAAAAATCCAGTAAAAGGTCAGCAAGTTATGGACACTCAACTATGCCTCAGATATTTTACATCAAGGAGTGGGGGGAGCTGTTCATTTGGGGTCTTTCTGCAAACCAAGTCTTAGACTAGATAAGAAACCCTGTCACATTTCCAACAATGATTAATAGCAGGCTAACGCTATTTCCCTATATACCATTCCCTGCTGCTTACCTAAATTATCTCATATCTATGAAATCCCTATAAGATGGAAATGTTGGGGTTGCCTTCTATTAAGTTTGTAGGGCCTGTTTGTTTCACACACGTGCCACTGAGTAGACAGATATCTGAAATGTCCATCATATTCTTAGTTTATAGACCCACAAATTCACATCTATGTGGAGAGAAATAACACCCAGAGCCTCAGCCTCTGGGATGTTTACAAGGAAGGAGAAAAAAGGAGTTGATTAAGGCAGTAAAAAGTCCATTCTCCATCCATTCAGTAGTTCTACCCTCCTTTCAGCAGAGGTAACTCATGAGTAGTGTAGCCAATGCTCGATTCCTGCAAACTTTCCAGAGGTCAGTGTGGTCAGAAGGACATCAGTTGGTCCAATGTATGCCAATGAGCCAGTCTTGCAGGGGGGAAGTCCCCCACATTTTCAAGAGAAACTTTTCTCTAGGACAGATGCTATGTGGAGAACCAGGAGGAACAAAAGAAGACCTACAAAGGGCTAGATCATGACTAGAGGCAAAAGCTGAGTCGATTGTCTCACATAGTCCTTTACCTTCACAGAAGCAGAGTCTTGTATCAAGATATACATTTAAATTGTTTTCTCAATTTGTCCCCTCTTTCAGGGCAGTGGAGTTTAGTCTGCTTCCCCTGGCACTCTTGGTTGCCATTGAAACTGTTTTGAGAGAGGATAAAAATCAGACTCCTTGGTTTATCTGGAAGACCTTGATACAACTGTTGGTTGCTTACTTGTGGATCTGTAGTGAGTTTTCCAGAGGAAGAAAATAGTGAGGATCCTTTAAGAGGAAGAGAAATGGAAAAGATGAACTCTGTTTCTTTGTGGGTACTACAGGGTTTCAAATCACCTGCAAAACAAAATCCTGAAAAAAAAAGACTAGGGTCTTGTGTGTGATATGACAAAATAATACTAATTTATGAATTATCAAGGATTCATGAGGAAGGGGGTAGGGAGGGGAAAATGAGGAACTAATATCAAGGGCTCAAGTAGAAAGAAAATATTTTGAGAATGATGATGGCACTAAATGTACAAATGTGCTTTACCTACAATAGATAGATGTATGGATAGTGATAAGAGTTGTATGAGCCCCCCAAAATTATGACTAAAAAAATAAACTAGTGTCATGAATTTCAGTGTGCATGTTTTGTTTGTCAGTTCTTAATGAAAAGAATTGGGTCTAAAGAGAGGTTAAAATGAATGCTAACAACCTCCATGCAAACCAATAAATTTGTGTCTATTGTTTAGTACATTGCTATTTGGAAACTGTCCCAAAGCACACATAGTGAAGTGATTTTGTCAGTAAAAAAGATCAAAGATCCCACCATGTGAACTGCTCAACTCATGTGACATCTCCTCCCTGATGAGATGTTCATGAGTACCATCCTGTTCGACAGTTTTACACAAGCTTCATGTCTCAGAAAAGTGGGCTGAGTCTCCAACTCTGGCCCACTGCATTGGCCAAGAGAGTCTTCGCTTTGCTGCAGCAACAAGTAACCCCTAAGTCTCCGTAAATTCTACCTCAGGATCCTGGTACTGCTCTTGTGAGGAGCGGATGCTGGCTCTGTCATCCTGTGACAGACAAGTGTTCTCGGATGGGAGGCCTCTTCATTTACCGCAGTGGGACAAAAAGGTACATCATGGAGAAGTTGCATGGGCTTTCACTCCAGGTGTGACAGAGTCCTTTCTACTCCAATTGTATTGGCAAGACCTAGCTTTATCAAACTGCACCCTGAAAGGGAACTTAGGAGAGTCAGTGTACCCCATGGTGAGCGCTGCTTACCCTTCTGGATTGCTTCACTCACTGCCACTGAGTTGATTCTGACTCACAGCAGCCGTGCAGGACCGAGTGAAACTGCCCCTTTGGCTTCCCGAGGTCATCACTTTTTAGGGGAGCAGGCAGCTTTAGAACTCCTCATCTTGCAGTTAGGAAAGCAGCCATCAAGCCACCAGGACTCCTAGGGGGTGCCGAAGGTTAATGTGCTCAACCGCAGGCACAAAAGTTGTCACTGAAGGTCCACCCAAATGAGGCTTGGAAGGGAGATCTGACCATCTCCTTCTGGAAAATCAGCCACTAGGTGAGTTACAGGGCCTAGGATGACTGACTCACAGAGTCAGAAAGAATCACAATCCATTCATGACAACTGATTGGCACACCTGTCATCCAGCTCCTGTCCAATGGTTTTTGCGTTCCTGCTGGATGCTATTGAAGCAGCTCTGACTCCCGAGAACCTGACGTATAATACACTGAAACAGTCTGGTTTTGCACTGTCCTTCCGATGGTGGCTTGATTTGGGCCTTTCGTGTCAGTTGATCCTTGTGAGTGTGTCCCTCTGTTTTGCGGACTCACATCTTTATCATGCGCGATGCCCTTCTTCAGGGATTGGGTAACAAGTCTAGCACAGGTCAGGTGACATCCTCCCATCCTTGCTTCTAAGGCGCTTCCTGGCTGAGCTTCTGTCAAGACAGAGCCGTTCCTTCTTGGGATAGTCCATGGCATATTAAATACTCTTTGCCAACATCATTATTCAGAAGCATCAATTCTTCTTCAGCCTTCTTTATTCACTCTTCGGCTTTCACATGCATATGAGATAATTAAAAGGACCATATACTGAAATGTGCCAAATTATATGACCCTTAAAATGATGAATTTGTAAGTCATAGCTTTAATTTCTCCATTTGTCCTAATTTGGTCCTCAAGATGACGAGAGGGATGTCTATAGTCTAGCGTTTTCTAAATGTTTTTCTTTCTTTTTTATTTTCAACTGCAAACCAGTAGCACTGCATTCTGACAGTCATTAAAGTATTCTCAGAAATACAATAACTCATGATGATGATAAAATTTTACTTAATATTGACACGATCTTGTGCTTCTGATGTAACCAAATTCCCGAGGAGGAAAAATCCACCTTGACTTCCCCTCTGGCCCGCCATTGTTCTGTGCCTCAGCTACGTCAAGGAAACACCTCCAGTCTCAGAGGGCCAGCTCCATCGTCTGCGGGCTCATCTCCTTTAATACAGTTTTGATAGGCTTAGCATCACTGGGCAAGCCACCCGCCACCTCTGCCTTGTGCAGAATTTGCATTATCTAAAGATCACTCTGTAAGCTATGGTCCATTCGCCTTGGCAAATACTGTTTAAATATAGCATCCATAAATAAATGTTAAATAATTCATGAACATAATTTTGTAAATTCTGCTAGGCCACACCTCTCTGGGGGCATATTTATGAACATGCGTCAGCCTGGAATCAATGTGTCTGCCAAGCGCCTTGCCTCTGAGGCAGAATTCCCACATCTAGCCCAAAATGCTGCAAACGACTCCGATTCCCCTTCTGTAGTCATCCATCATACTGTCACTTTAATTCAGATGCTGCTACTTGTTTTAATAACATACATCTTACACAAAGAATATTGCTAACACAAGAATCTTGGGGTAGATTTTTACAACCTCATAAAATGGTATTAACCCTCTGATCCCTGATGTTCTTTCAATGCAGCCCAGGGCCCTCTCAGCTCTCTCTGCCCCCCTTCTCCCTCCAATCTTCCTAATGCTTATCAAGAACCTCGGTTCATGGGGGCTATATGGCACCAGGACCTGACATCAATCACTGCAGTAAAAATATTATTTCTCTGGCATTGCCCTGAAGAATTATGGAAAGAATAAAAGTGTTATTGCAGGAATTATTTAGCAAACAATAGATGGATAAAATGTATTACGGTAAGTGTTAAATTATATCACCTCATTACGGAGAGCAGACTTCAGAAACCATGAAGGTGGTTTGCTGCCTTTCTAAGTCATTCAGAAGAACAATGGGGAAAGACCACAAAAGATTTCACAAGGAAATACTTGACAGTCGATCAAAACCAGGACATATTCTCCTGAAAGAGAACTGGGATGGAGGGTTGATTGGGAACAGAAGTCTCCTCTTGGCCTGTTTTGAATATGATGCTGGAATTCACTGAAGAGCAAGGGGATGTTATATTTAGTTGTTGAATATAGAATGCTATTCTGAGGAAGAGATTCTTTAAAAAGAAAGTAGATGTGTGGTCTAACTGTCCCCTTGCTGTGAGCCCCCACCTCCCAAATCCCAATGCAGTCTTCTAAGCAGTAGTAGATCATGCTTTCCACTGGAGATGGAAGGAGGCATCTTGAAACACTTGGTTTTTAGGAGATTTTAGAAAATTAGACCATAACAATATTTCTAGCCTCTGCCAGTGGTGGAAAATAATGTTCCTGAAACGTTAGATTAAGCCAATTACTAAAATCAGGCCTGCATTTTAAATACTATTAAGGATACCTAAACAAGGTTGGAAATCAAGCTATTTTTTTTAACCAAGTAGTCTTTTATCAGTCCATGCAGATTTTTTTTAAGGCATAATGTTACACTGGTCTCCTGGGATTCATTTGATCAACATGATTAAATTATTTCCTTACTCAGCTAGAAGGAAATTACTAGTTACCAGACATTATGTGTCTGTTAATTATGTGCAATAAGCCTCTCTCCTATCACACCAGCTCCTGCATTCATGTTCTGTGCATTTTAAAGGCATTATCATTAAAAAAATTTAAATATTGAAAAGGGACAGCTATAATTTGGTTTCATCTATTTAATAAATAAGTAATCTGTGAATCGGTACAAATTGTCTCTTTGCTCTTTGCGTCCACACAGCCTTTCTTAGGGAGAACATGCTGAGAGATCCTTTTGATATCTATTTTCACAAAAGAATATCCTGTCCCTACCCCCAATCATCAGCTTTCTAGGGTAACAGCCAGGTCCTCTGTTACTGAGTAGTGTGAATATGAACATTGCTCCTCACCCTCCAAAAAACTAAAAGCTAAAGGGTGATGAGGCTCCCTCCATGGGGTCTGCACACCTTGGATGAAGGGGGGTGTGGTTACATTATTGCATTCTTTTTAGAAACTCAATCTATAATCTAAAGGTTTCAAAAGTCTCTCTCTCTCTCTCTCTCTCTCTCTCTCTTTCTTTCTCTCTCGTAAAAGAAGAGACAACATATGGTAGCTGAGAGGCCTTATTTTGTCTTCTAATGAAATGATGTGACTCTGTTTCATATTAAAGTGTTAATCGGTCTGAAATTAGGTCTCACAGAAAGAATAGTGCTTTTAAAATGCTTAATACGATTCATTTTCTGCAGTCAAAACCAGATGACTTTTTTTTTTAATCACAAAAAGAGAAAGTGGAAAGTGAGCTCTTCCTTCTCTGGTGTCTCCACACTCCCCCTGTCTGCCCCTGGCTTGGGCCCCGGATCCAATAACCGGTTTAGAAAACAGAAAGCGCTTTAAACTTGGAGCTTGCACCGAAGCCTAGAAGGTTTTGTTTGAGTTTGAGAATCTTCACAGGTTTATGAAAGCTCAACAAATATTTCAAAGAAGGAAGTTTCACATTTGAAGTAGGTGATCCCATTAGGTGCTGAGATACGGTGCCTTTGTTGTGGGCCCAGGCATCATTTTCTGCAAAATAGAGCCATGTCCCACTAATATGCCAAGACATGGCTTTCATGGTAGATACAGATAGGGCTGAACTTGTTTCATGCACTTTGGCTTTCATTGTTAATAATAAATGATGAAAGTTCAGAGGAGAAGAGCTAAGGGGATACTCAGCTTTAAAAGAATGAATTTTAACTAGCAGCATTTGAAGCTAGTCGGAAACCACTTACATGGTCAGCAGAGGGAAGACACACAGAAGGATCTCATCCTGGAAGTCTGTCCACAGTCTGTCCCTGAGTTTGCACAGAGCACACGTCCATGAGAGGGGTTATTTTCAGGGTCAGAGCAAGGAGAGAGAAGTCTTCACAGAGGTGAAACCAAGACCCTTTTTCATTGCCTGTGACTGGTGAGCCTCTGAGGGTCTGAGGGCCACGAAAGGGATCGACTAAAACCAAACCAGTTACAGTGGTGTCACTTCTGGTTCAGGACAACTCCAAGAAGGTCCAGTCCTGCCCCAGGCCTTCAGGACCTTTCAAAAGTGGATGATCAGAACTTCCCACCTTTTGTTAGTCACTGAGAAGATGAAAAGATGGCATTGACGGGGACTCCAAGGAAAGGAACAAACTCAGAATTCACTGCTTCCAAGCCCATTCTGCCTCCTTGTGACTCTTTAGGGCAGACCAGAACTGCCCCAGGAGCTTTGTGAAACTGGGCCTCTTTATGGAATTTTAAAAGTCTCCTTTTTTTTTCTCCCAAGAAATAGGCCAGGAGATGCAACATAAGGATCTTTTATCCTATTTTAAGAGAATAGGAAATAGGTAGAGAGATATCCATAAGAAAACTTCATAACAAAATTCAAAATGTTAGTGGATGAATGAATATTGGTTGAATGAATAAGAGATTCTTCTAAGGAGAAGCAATGTTTGAGCCTTTCAGAAGCCAAGATATTTTTTTTCTTTTCGATTTTGTCATTCCCCTCCTCCTACCCCTCACTGTTCCTCCTTTTCGTTCTTCTCTTCCTTCTAGCCTTCCTTCTGTCTTTTGCTTACTTTTTTCTTCCTTCCTTCTTTTAACTTTAAATTTGAATTCTGAAGAAAGAGCTAAATAATAAGACAGCATTCTGAGAAGATGGTGTATTCAGTAGTCAGTTATTCCTCCAAGCAGTAATTATGAATTCCAACTTCATGGTAGAGAACTCAGCAGGCACTGCTTTTGAAGGGCAAACAAAAGAAGCCAAGTACCTTCCTTGAGGAACCTCTACTGGATTCGGTCCGTTTTCCCACATGGGTTTCCATGTAAATCTTTATACCTCTGAGTGGAAGGAATAGTCCTATAGTTACTTTGAATACACTGTTGTACAGATGAATATTTTAAAAGAGTAAGGAACCTAAATTTGGGATTTCCACATTAGGTGGCTGCCCGACTTAGAGAGAACTCTGATTTCCAGTGTGACTTTAACAACTGGTTCATTACATTCAACAAAAATTAGGTACCAGCTCTGCCAAACCAGTTCAAACCAACTGAATCCCACCATCCCTTTGAGTAGAGAGAAAACAGTTTTTCACTTGTTTTCAGTTGGATTGTAGCCTGCCACAGCATGTATTCTTTTTGAAAGTCCACTTCATTGGTATATAAGTCACATATGATACAATTCAATAGTTCATTTACATCAAAAACACCAATAAGTATTAGAATCTTTTCTTCGTTCTTGTACTCATCTTTATTAGCTCCCCCTTGTTTCCCAAGCTCCCCTGTCATATACCCATGGAACCATAAATTGAGTTATTGTCTCTTTAGATTTACATATCCTGGATTTTTGTCTGCAGGGAAATATTTGAAAACAATCAAACAAAAATCACAACAAAATAACAAGGGTGACCTCTAGCCAACTACTTTCCCCTGGGATTTTCAGTACACTGACCCATCAAAGACAAAGCTCTCTCAGCTGCCTGCTTGAGGACATTGGGTTGTGATGAGGATTAATAATGATGTTATACAATAGAATTAACTTGGTAACATTTTTTATAAGCAAAATTCATGAATATTTAAATTTTGAGTCTACCTAGCTGGAAGTACTAGAGAATAGTGCCTTGATCTGTGATCACATAAGAATTAGCATGCTGTTTCGTTTAGAAGGGTACCTTGATATTAAGTGCTTCCCTGAGTTGCCAAGGCTGCTATCCCGACATTCAAATCAGAGCATTGTTCTTAGCAAGAAAGGAGGAAAGGTTCCATATTAGTTACCAGTTTATGTTAGAATATTTTTTCCAGATATGTCCAGATCCCTGCAGACTGGGGTACAACACTAATTTATTTCAATTCCATGTTAGAAGACCAGGTTTTTACAGAGGGTCTGTGAATGGACTTTTCACTTGTGTAACCTAGTTTTTACAAATAACCTCATTGGACTTTGTTTCCCCATTTGATTGAAATAATAGGCTCCTTCAGCGGCTGACCTACAGACCAGCCCTATGAGCCTTGTCAATTATGCCTTTACCTTATAAAGGCATACTTTCTACTATTGCATGTATAATTGAATGATTTCCACACAACTCAACTTCATACTCAAAGCTGTCAGAATGCAGGATTGTGTGAGCCCACTCACTCTGGTTCTCTCTTGAGGAGAATAGGCCTCCCAACTGTTCCATGACGCAAGTATAACCAGCCTTAGAATGTCTTCTGTTCTGGCTGCTCTGGCTCCTGGGCTTTCATTTGGTTTGCACCTTAGATCCCACAGTCTGTACCCTCTCCTGGATATTTGCTTTCGGAAAGCCCCTTCATTTCCCATGATTGGAAAATAATCAGACCCCTGCCTGCTCCCTTTAGATTGGAATCCAACTATTGTGCTTGGAAAACAACCCTCCTCTGTTGACAAACATCCCCTGGAAACCCTTTGCTTCTCTCTCTGTATGTGTTACCTAGGGAATTTTCTCAAGATTAACCTGGGTTTTAGCTGAACATTTAAATTTAAAGTCCCCCAGATAGGAGAGGAAAAGAGAAGCCTCTTGCAACTGCTAGTGAGAGTGTTCTTTTGTGCTAACTCACTATAAACATTACACCTAAAGGACAAGCATACACTTTGCCCAGGTAATTATGTTTTGGCCCTTATCCGAAGGAAGCATGTCATTGAGTCTCCAAACACATAGATTCAGAACATACAAATCAGAATGCTAATGGTACTAAAAATCCGAAACTTAACTGTTGAGTAATATAAGTGAAGATGAACTAAATAAAAGGCGTCCCTTTCATGTGACACACTATTAAACCAAACCAAAAGCCAAACTTGCGGCCATCAGGTTCATTCCAATTCCTAGAAAGCAGATTGGAAAGAGTAGGACTGCTTTCCCAGCCTCTAGTCTCTGTGGAACTAAGCTGTCACACCGTCCTCAAACTGCTGGTGGGTTAAACCCTCCTACTCTTTAGTCGAGCATCAAGCTGTTACGCCATCAGAGTGCCTTGAGGGACTATTTCACATTAGGCATTAATGAAGTAGTATCCATTTGCTTTAGGAAGGAGCTCTGTGATGCTGTGGGATAAATGTTGAACTGATGACCTTCAGGTTGATGGTTCAAAATCAGTGGCTCTAGGGGACAAAGATGAGACAGTCTGTTCCCTTAAAGACATACATTTTCAGAAATCCTATGTAAATTTGCTATACATTAAAACGGACTCAATGGTGGTGGGTTTGGCTCATTCATTTTAGAAAACTGAAAGGTTCTCACTGAGTGGTGTCGGGATTTAAATAAACTGAACTATTTTCCTAGTGGACTCTGTCGCTCTGGTATCATATTATGTATACATAGATATGGATTAGCAGTACAACTTAAGTCATTAATACCTATTATAGATTTATTTTGATGGCATGCTTTGGCTCTGACTCCACAACACCCATCCCTACTCCACCTCACCCAGCCAAAGGTCAAGTGTCTTATACTATCCCTTGATCTCAGGTAGACTGTGCATCTTTTTGAACAATAGGATATAGCAAATTTAGAACAAGCAAAGACTTACGACATGCTCACACAGTTGAATTTTCTCTCTAGGGTTTCAATTATCACCATTAGAAGATAATGCCTTTTCTATTTCCCAGGTTCAAGAAGAATGAGAAACACATGGAACAGAAACGAATCTTCTCTAGAGTTTAGAGCCAAGCCCATCTGAGCCCAGGCTAGATCAGCTGCCAATTCCCCAAGACCATCCTCTTCGAGTTCAATAGCAGATGCATGAGTGAAAAGAAAAAAAAAATAAAAAGATTATGGTTTTCAAGGGCTTAAGTAGAAGGAGGATATTTTGAGAATGATGATGGCAACAAATGTACAGGTCTGGTTTGCATACAATGACGTAGGCATTGATTGTGATAGGAATTGTATGAGCCTCTAGGGGTCATGGGGAGGAGACAAACCACTCAAGGTACAGTGTAGCAACAATGAAATATGCAACTTTCCTCTAGTTCTTAGATGCTTCCTCCCATCCACAATCATGATCCCAATCCTGCCTAGCAAATCCAATTAAACCAGAGGAAGTACACTAGTACAGACTGGAGCTGGAAACATGGGGGATTCAGGACAGATGATCTCTTTGGGACCAGTGATGAGAGTGATGAAACTGGGAGGGTGGAGGGAAGGTGAGGTAGAAAGGGGAAACTAATCATAAGGATCTATATATAACCTCCTCCGAGGGGTATGAACAATTGGGAAGTGAGTGAAGGGACAGATATATGGGACTGTATGATGACAAAATAATGATGATTTGTAAATTATTAAGGGTTCATGGGTCAGGGGTAGTGGGGAAGGAGGGCAAATAAGGGGAGCTGATATCAGAGCTGACAGTTAAGTGGAAGGAGGATTTTTGAGAATGATGATGGCAACAATGTGCAAATGTGGTCTGTATACAACTGATGTATGTATTGATCATGATAAGAGTTGGATGAGTCCCCAATGAAATGATTTCAAAACAAAACAAAACAGAGCTTCAAATGTATTTGATTAAGAGCTCTCCTGGCTAATGAAACTAAAGAAGCACAGACCTGAAGGAGGATGTTTCGAGAATGATGATGGCAACAAAGATGCAAATGTGGACTTCATACAATTGATGTATGTACTGATCATGATAAGAGTTGGATGATGAGCCCCCAATTAAATGATTTAAAGATAAAATTAAAAAGGTGGTCTACCATCACCACCATCAAAAAAAATTTGGTTTTAAACTGAGATTTCTTGTTAAACAGAATCATGATGGCATTATATGACTAATACCATGTATTTACCAGGTGTTTAATTGTATCAGTTAATACATAGTTTGATATGAGATATTAGAGAATCATAAAAGCAGAAGTCAAGAGATCAAAAGATGCATTGTGTTAGGTAAGTGAGCTGCACAAGACTTCTTTAAAGTATTGGAAAGCAAAGGGACTACCTTGAAGACTAAGATGTGCCTTACCCAAGCCATGGTATTTCCAATCACCTTATAGGCACATGAAAGTTGGATATTGAATAAGGAAGATAGAAGAAGAATCACTGATTTGAATTATGGTACTAGCAAGGAATATTGATACACCATGGGCTACCAAAGGAGCAAGCAAATCTGTCTTCTTAGAAATACAACCAGAATGTTCTTTAGAGGTAACGATGGTGAGCCTTAGTCTCCTGTACTTGGACAATCTGTTAGGAGAGACCAGTTTCTAGAGGACATCATGCTTTGTCAACCAGAGGCATGGTAAGGAAAAGGAAGACCTTCAACAAGGGGGATCGACACCGTTGGTGCAACAATGGGTGCAAAAATAATAGCAATTCTGAGCATGGAGCACGGCCCGGCACGGACCCCTTCATTTGTTCAATGAGTCAGAACTGAGTTGACAGCACCGAACCACAAAACAGGAGGAGGTATTAACAAAGTTTGCTAAAAAAAAGTGCATAATTCCAAACACAGTAATCATCTGACAATGAGTCTTCATGGGAAATAAGTCATAACTAGACACCTCTGGACAGACCTCAAGTTTAAGAGTACACAAGGGGATTAACCCCCTCCCCCCCAAAAAAAAAGCACAAACAAACCAGAATTGTGCTATGCAAAACAGATCTTTCTTAGTATGTGTCTTTCCTGTTAGGCGAGCATCAAGTACCTTACTCTGAGTTAGTACACACAGTGACATCTCCTGGGACAGTTCTCTCGGGTCACAGTGAATTTTTTCATAAAAGCAATTTTGCTCAAACCTTGTTTTTTTTGTGAAGGCCAACTTAAGAGAACAGTGTGCACCTGTGAGATTTTGTTTCTTCTTCAGGAAAAAATGACACAGAAACTGATGTGATGTTGAGCTCAGCTTACAAGCACAGTGCTATTGTAAAAAACTCAAGTGTATGAGTGGCTTTCTCATTTCATAAGAGGTGAAATGTCAATTGATGACAAACCTGGTTCTGTACATGCATCACTTTTCAAATGGATGAAAATGTCAAGTTGTAGTGCTTTTGAAGTTTATTCCACCATGTCCGACAATTAATAAAAATTTCTATTTTGAGGTCCTAAAGAGATTGTATAAACGTTTGCAACAAAAAAAAAGGCTTGATTAGTGG
The DNA here is from genome assembly GCA_004026705.1 of Nesogale talazaci. Taxonomy (NCBI): domain Eukaryota; kingdom Metazoa; phylum Chordata; class Mammalia; order Afrosoricida; family Tenrecidae; genus Nesogale; species Nesogale talazaci. Next base: position 25,478 of record PVJH01021478.1, on the reverse strand, counting down.
CAGACAGTGGACTGGTTTCGCCACCATGACAATGCACCTGCTTGTGTAGCCATCTCAATATGCCAGTTTGGGGCAAAAAATAACATGTCTATCTTTTCCCACCAACTTACTCCATGCCACTTCTTTTTGTTTCTGTAGCTTCAGAGGGACAGGAAAGGACAGCAATTTGTTGATATGCAAGAGATGAAGAATTAACATGAGGGAGTCATGTTATTGTCAGTCATCCAAACAGATGAGTTTGAAAAATGTGTCTAAGAATGGAATCGCAGATTTGACACAGCATTTAAGTGCAACAGAGAGTACTTTGAAGGCAAAAAGGTTTTTTTGTAAAAAAAAAAAATTCAATCCATAGCTCTGAAAAAAACATTTTCAGTTTTGGGGGAGTACCCCATCGTAGACTAGCTAAAGAAACATCTATAAGTCAATTGATCAATCAAGCCATCCACCTAATCTGCATAATTGAAGAAAAGTAACATTTCAATTAAGATATGTGTCTAAATCAGCTCACCATCTTGTCCCACCTAGTCAGATTTGGATCACTGAGAAGAGATGGAGGTTGAATCCATGGCAGTGCCTGTCACAGATTGGGGGTCTAGAAGAACACAGGGAAAGCACAAGTGGTGAACAGTACAGATCAATGATATTTGTGTGGGAGCATATAGGAAATACCCACTACAGATACTCTTCAAAGAGCAGATGCGAGGTCATCATGAAAATGTCTATGAAATTCAAAATAATAATCTGTGGCTTACTCAGAACTCTATTATGTTGGTCCCATTTATCTTAGCGACTTAATAAGGTACCAGGATATCCAACTTATTCTAAGGGTCATCTCCCACTCACAAGAAGGGAGGAGACATCATTTCTTGGGGCCAAAGTACAGTGTTCCACTTGCATCTTCTAGAACTAATTTAAAAGAGCCAAGTAAACAGCTAGGAAATGTGATCACTTAAAATCTTCTTCTAATGTTATTTTACTTTGCACTGAACGTGGCCACTTACAAGGCCACAGGGACTCCAGAAACGAGGAGGCAAACAGAGTAGCCAGAGAGGGAAATCAAAGCATCCATCAAGGTGTTTCACACTGAAGAAGCATCAAGTACAAAATGGGAGAAAATAGCTGTTGATTTATTCCATAACTTAAAAACAGCCAGCATGGCTCTTTTTTTAAAACCCTTTCTTATGAAATAGTGACAGTAGACTGAGTTAACATGCTCTAGTGGTTTCTACTAAATTCCTACTTTCAAAAACAAATTCTGCTTGTTTGGGGTAAGCTGTGAATAGGCGGTAAGTTTGTGGACACTGAAAATTAAAGTGCTACCTAAACTTTGACCAATTGTTTTAATATATATTGAACAATGTGCATGAATCTTTTTATAGTCTTTTTGACCTCCTCTGTCTGTGCCTTAATCATGCTCTTGTTGTGCCAATATTGTTTGCATAACAGGAGGTTTATAATTTATGTTTTTTATTAAAAGGTGTCTGTGGAAAAGAGATTTACCATGACTCTTCAGAAAATTATATTTTTAATCAGCATCAGAAGTGCAGAGTACTTTCTACATACAGGGCACCATATTACAATGATCCACACAGACTTAAGTCAAAAGAATACCCTTGTCTGTCTATTATTAATTCTTAGAAACACAAACATATGTTTTGAATATCATTACTGGTCAATTAGCATGGTCAGGCTTCCTGTGAGAATAAAATAAAAATCCAGAGGACTATAGCATAATTACTATTTGCACTTAAATAGTGTGCTATACTTTTCTAGCTCTGGGTACTAATAGTAAAGTCTAATCTTAGTGTGCTCTTCCTGGGTCTCAGTAAATAAGAGGATTAGCTCAATTAATCTTCATAACAACTCCATTAGATACACACTATTGTTACACCCATTTTGTATATGATGCAGCTGAGTCTTGCATAGAGAAGCCTTTCAGTTGGCTTCCGAATAGTACACAGACCCAGAACCGCTCACTAGAAGAAAAGCATCAAGCCTCACATGTTAAACTCTATTCCTCCTGTTCTCTGTGCAATGCCTTGTATAGATGCTAATCCTTATATAACAGATCAGCTTCCTCACTAACAGAACACATCTTATTTATTTTTCTACCTTTCTAAAGTCGTGTACCTATTCTTGCTACCCTCTTCCTAATCACTACAATTGCAAGTAAGTCAATACTTCCTAAGACAAAGCTCCACTTTTCCCCTCTTCCTTCCAATCCTGGTAGCACAGATAAGGTTCTGTGTCTACATAGCTGATCATTAATATGAGTGAGAGCACATGGTATTTTGGATGATCCCTTTGAAGCCAAATGATTTCTTTAACATTTTATTGAAGTTTGAGTTCAAGTTCACAGAGAAAATCGATGTTCAATCTTTGTCACATTGCCTGCCATCCTCTTGATGGAACAGTACTCACTCTTTTTCTGTCTAAAGTGACCCACTTATGTTGATCCTTCTTTCCAATGCATTCCTCCTTTGGAGCTTTGGTTTTGGAGAGATACTACCCTTTGGGTCTACTATGTTTGTGATTGTATTGTGAAGGACATTATTCTCTGGTGTTCTTATTCCCTCAATAGATTTATTGTTCGGCTGAATAACGATCCCTTGGTGGGAGTTGGGATGTGAGCTCAGTACCAAGCTTAAAGGGTATCTAAGAATCACAGTCTTGGAAGTTCTACCAGTCTCTATTTGACCAGTAAGTCTGGTCTTTGCAAAAATAATTTTACATTTCTGTCAAGGCCTTTCTTTAGTTGCATCTTAGATGACCACTTGCAAGTTTTAAGAGGAGTCACCATTTGTCAAGTTAGGATACAGTATATTGACTTAGAAGGCTCTATTATGTCAATTAGCCTAGATGTCCACCAAGATACTAGTTTTATGTCCCAAACCCAATGAATTATTTCCCCAAGTTTTGGAGTTATGGCTAAAGTGTTCAGAATTTTGTCCCCTGACTGTTCCAATGGAAGTCCTGGTAGAATAATGAGTTATGTATCTGGCTGTGAGCAGCAAGGTCACCAGTTGCTCTTTGAAAGTTGAAGCTTTCTACTCCAGTAAAAAAATCAAAGATTCTGAAACCCACAGGGGCAGTTATACACTGTCCTAAAGGGTCACTGTGAGCTATGAGTTTGCTTTTGTTTTGTGGTTGTTGTTTTGTTTTATATTTGTATGCTTTACTGTATTCTTATGTATATGTGCAGCAACTGTAGACAAAGGAAGGTTGAGAACCATTAAGTCAATTGTGATACATGACTACGTGATGTAATGTTTCCAAGTCTGGAGATCTTTACAGGAGGTGACAGCCCAATTTTTCTCTCCTAGGGCTGCTGCTGGTGGGTGGTTAGCTGTCCAACACTTACCGTACACCACCACCAGGGCTCCTACATAGACACTTCCTCTGGGAAACCTAGCCTTGGACCTGTACTCACATTTGTTCAGTTTGCGTGCTTACCCGTGTCTCAAAGTCTAGGATAATAATACTCTGTGATTATTTTGTTTTAGGAAGGTGTGTGGAGGTCTTTTGTGCTCTTATGCACCTCCCTTCGTCTTCCTTCACCATTAAGGATGATGAGCTCCCCAGACCCTTCTTGTAGATTGCTTTTGACATCATGCAGGTTCCTGTGTGTTTGTTCTTGATAGTCAGTGCTCTTCCTGTTCCTTCCCAATCCTGGAAACTATCACAGGCTATTGTTTCCTGGTGTAAACCTTTTCTTGATATCTTATACTGGTGGTCCCATGAAATGTCTTTCTTTTCTGGTGGAATTCCCTCACTTGGCACGGTGTCCTCCTGGTTGAGACATGATATGAGGTGATTGATAAATGCTACACTATTGTTTAAGGCTGCATACTATTCCATTGTCTATAATTACCCTACAACATTTATTCATCAACTTTGGCTGCTTCCTTCATTTTGCTACTATGAATAATGCCATGAGGAACATGGCTGCCCATATACTCATTCAGGCCACAGCTCTTATTTCTCTAGAATATATGCAGTGGAAGCTCTCATTATGTTGAAGAGCATAACTCTTTAGCGCATACTTCACCAGTGGATTGTAAAGAGTTAAACCATGACTTCCCTCCCCCCTCAAATCAGTATGTTTAACCAAAATAATGATAACTTACATGCATAGTATAGGCCTGGAAGTCATTCTTTAATTTTTTTTTCAACTTGTATACTTGGCATTTGAGGACAAGTACTATAGCTTAAAAGATCCCCACAGGTGCCACGGTTAAGTGTTTATCAGCTCACCCCAAACTTGGCAGTTCCAACCCATCAGTTCAGCAGTTGAAGAAAGATGAGACTTTCTTGTCCCTTAAAGATCGACAGCCTCAGAAACTCTGTGTGAGATCACCATGAGTAAGAATCAATGGGTTCATGATGGATTCGGTTGAGTTGGGACCTAACTTGAAAGCATCTTCTTGGTGGAGTAATGGCTAACTATGAAGTTGCCAACTAAAAGATCAGTGGTTCAAGCCCACCAGTTGCTCCAAAGAAGGAAGATGTGGAGACATGCCTCTCTAAAGATGCAGCTTCAGAAACCCTACGGCGAAGTTCTGTGCTTTGCTATAATAACTGAGCCAGAGCATATTTCATTCTCACTCACTGCCTTCCAGTGGGCTCTCACTCAGAGCAAACACTACAGGACAGAGGAGATGTGCTCCTTTGAGTTTTCAAAACTGTAAGTCTTTATGGGAGCAGACAGCTGCATTTTTCTCCAGTCAACTGGTTAGTGGGTTCAAATCAGTGACCTTTAAATTAACAGCTCAATGCATAAGCCACTCCACCATTGGTATTTCCTATCTACCACACACTTAGTTAAGGTCACAGGATAGACTTAATGACCATGTGTTTTACCATAGTTTATTGATACCTAAGTATTCAAATTATGAAATGTGTGGCTGATAGGAATATTTTGTAGAATGAGGACAGTGGTTCTAGCGCTATGGTCACCAAGCCTGAAATTCATGGATTCATGCTATGAACACTTGTTGAGCACCTATGGTGCACACTGATTGAGTCATGAAGATACTGTAATGTGCATGACAGGCAAAATCTAGCCCTCGTGAAGCTTTCATTCTAGTATCAAGCTCTAGAATTAATAAAAGTATCATTTAAGTCTTTCTGATAACAAGCACTCCTACGAAAATAATGAGGTGCATTCATAACAATGGAGGCAGAGAGATCACAGGTTTGCTAAGTGATAAAGGCTGTGGTCTCTCACCATTCAGTCAGGTAAAAATTACAAGAAGTAGAACAGTGTGGCATTCTGTCTCCTCCAAAATGGTGTAGCTGATCGAGTTTGTTGATGAATCACATATATACTGTGTATACTTTACACATATAAAGTGTATACACATATGTGTATACTTTACACATATAAAGTAAAAAGGAGAATGAAAGGGCATTACTAAATGTACCCACCTTAGATATGGAGTAAAAGGAGCTCTGATGATCTCAGGAATTAGGCATTGGACTGCCAACCATGAGGTGTGTGGATCAAACCCAGAAACCACTCTATAGGATAAAGATGAGGCATTCTGCTCCCATAAAGATTTATAGCCTCAGAAACCTACAGGATCAAATCTCTATCCTTCCTTATAGGGTAAGTTTTGAGTTTCTGATTGGGAATTCAGTTAGTGATCCATACATAAGAGGATCTCTGGAGACTAAAATGAGGATCCTCAAACACCAAATTGAATGTCATGGAGTTGATTCTGACTCATATCAACCCTATATCAACCTCATAAAAACCCTAGATAGTCAGACCTGCCCCCTGTGAGTTTCCAAGAATATGCCTCAATAGCATGTTGAAAGCTTCATCTTTCTCCTGTAAAGTGGCTGGTTGTTTAGAACTGTTGACCTTGCATTTACCAGACCAAGGCCAATGCATAAACACTGCCACACTGAGTGGTCACTAGAATTAGGATGGGCCAAAACAAGCTTCCTATGAGAGGACAACATTAAGGTTGGCTTTAAAAAAGAAATGTGTAGGGTTTGACTAGATCAAGATATGTTTGTCTCTCCTGGAAGAACAGAAACAGGATTGGACTTTCATAATTCTCTGTCCTTCCCTCAACTAGCATTTCTATGCTTCCTGTGAACTATGTGAAGAAGCCATTTCCAGAGTTCTTCATGCAGAAAGAAAGATTAGAACCATAAGGACGTGGGAGTCTTAGACTTAGGGGTAAACTCTAGGGTTAGAGTTCCTTTCAGCCATGTGGTACTAGGCAAGGTACCTACATTCCCTGAAGCCCAGTTTTCTCATTTGAAAAAAAAATGAGGAAAAAAAATCTCACTGTGATCCAGTCAATTCTGACCCATAACTACTCTGGAGAACAGAGTCAAATCACCCTGGTGGGTTTCCAAAAGTGCAAGTATTTACAGAAGCCGCACACTGCATCTTTTTCCCCAATGGCTTGTCATTTCGAACTGCTGACGTGGGGGTGAGCTTCCCATTCGGCAGCCCCCTGTGCCAGCAGGGTCCCTTAAAATAATAATGGACCTGCCTTTCTCAAAACTACCATGGGATTTCAATGAGAGGCCAACTAGGTGTGGGGATAAGCTTGGTAGAGGCTGAATGACAGCCGTCACTAAGAATAAGCAGCATCGGATAGATAAACCTTAAAGCAATTGTAAAACCAGTTGCTGTCAAGTTGATCCTGAATCATGGCTACATCACGGGTGTCAGAGTATACTTTTCTGTGATTGATTTTTCAGAAAAAATAGTCAGTGCTTTCTTCCCAGGTTCCTCCCGGTGGATTTGAACCCTCTTGACACTCCCCAGAGTCTCTGAAGGACACTCAGGACTCTCTTCCCTAATTCTTCTATTTTGCTTGTTAAAGAAAGCAAGGCTGTGAGGGTCAAGGAACCTCTATGAAACAATATGGTTTCCCATGTTTCTCAAGTCTAGTCCCAGGTGCTCTTTGTACTCCCACCTTACTGGTGCAGGATACTTCACCGCTATGCATGGGAGGAAAACTGTGCAAATACCCTCTACCCTAAATTGAGTGGGGCAACCCATTTCTTAACTGGAGCCCTGTGTCATGTCTGCTCTGGAGCGAGTATTTTAGCTGGTGCCTATGAAGTGCCACTCCCTCCCACCTCAGACACCTTCCATGTGGCAAGACTTATAGCAGACTAAACTGAGAGAGTGTTACCTACTTAAACTGTTTTTCTGACTTAATAAGAATTTTTCATCTACAGCAAGCCATTTTAAAATATTGTCTATACACAAACAGTCACTCTGAATAATAGGTCTGCACACAGTAAATGTCACCTCTCTAAATCACAGGAGACCTCGGCCGCTCGCTGGAGGAGGCTCCATTGCAGTTTAAACTTCGGCATCCCGTTTATTATGGATGTGTTTATAAATCTCAGCGGGCACTCTTCCGCCTCCTGGGAAATCCACCACAGTGCAGTTGTTTGTCAGGGTGACTTGTCCTGGATGTCAAAGTCCTGGTCATCCTTCTTACTTACATCTGGATCCCATTTGGATCCAAAGTGGGCCAGCCAAGGTTGTTGTCAGAGATGCCATTTTCTCATCTTTCATGACAAGAACGGCCTGTTTCAGAAAAGGCATATGGAGCTCTGAAAACTGGGGTTTAGGGAATGGATGTAAGGGCTCTCTCCCCCGTAGCCATTACCTTGAATAAAATATCTCTCTAAAAGGGCTTTGAGCTTCTCACATGAGGGAAGCATAAGACAGCTTACACAGCAATGGCATTGAAAAACTCCTTAGTCGCTCCCATCTGTCTTGGTTAGTATGAATACTTTAGCATTAAGTAGAGAAAAGGAGAATCCATCAATAGTTAATAACTGACCTTAAGATAGAAATTCAAAGTTCACCACAATTACACCCAAGTGTCAAAGAACACACATGGGACACTATCAATATATTTGACTCCAAGAGCCTGGGATGGCAAATTTAAATACCATCAGAGAAAGAACTGGGCATTATTTTTAATGAGAAAATATTGTTACCTTGTCCAAGAAGCCCATACTCTTTTCCAAAATCCTTGCTTAGGAATGACAGTGGCTACTGAGTATCATCTCAAAGAACAAGTAGGAGTCAATCTGAAATTATGTTGCACAGCCCAGTGGTAGACCAGTGGTTTATCAGATTCAAAGGGAGATTATCTTTTAAAGGTAGGAATGAGATTAGGCAAACAATGAAACAAAACTATATGTGTGTAGGGACATTTACAATGGACTGCCATCCAGGAAGTTAGATTTAACACTCCAGAATTAAAATTTGAAAGACTGACAACCACAAAGTCAGAATAACTGGCATTTCTCCTATGCAGCTGGTAGGAGTATAAAAGGTTATTGCCACTGTAGAGAAATAGTGCTCTGATTCTTGCAAAGTTAAATGGACATGTACCTTTACCATCCATCGCATACCTGGGTACTTAGCTTGAAGAAATGGAAACACATATTCATATAAAGTCTTTCATAAACAGTTTTATGCAGAAGAGCAACAAATCGGAAACAACTCAAATGCCCATCAGTGGAGGACAGGTGAGTTACAGCACAGTCACAGGATGGAATACTACTTGGCAACAGAAAGGAAGGCATCAAGGATTCTTGCAACGGCATGGATAAATTTCATATGCACAATGCTGAGTGAAATAAACTAGTCACAAGCAGTAAATAGTATATGATTCGATTTAAATGATGCATAAATCACAGCAATCAGGCACAGGCAAAATTGGTCTTAGAGGGGAGAGTATATTATAATTTCTAGAAAGATTATGATACTCTGGATTATGACTGGGTACTGTCTGCACAGATATCTGAACAAGTTAGATGTATAGACACCAGGTCTACTCATTTTAATACATATAATTGAATTATATTTCAATTAAGGGGGGGAGAAAAAAATACATGAAAATTAAGAAAAGTCAGACTCATAGTCTTCCTGACATTCACTGATAGGAAGCTTGGCTACTCGAAATCTTTGAAAAATTGGACAGATTTTATGAGAAAGGAAGTCCTGCATATACTCACATATAAGCTGAGTTTTACAGCACATTTTTAATGTAATTTTTGTGGTAAAATTCAGTGCCTTGTTGATACTTGGGTCAGCTCATAGTCAAGTATATGCGGTAGGTCAGGCATCCACCATCAGCTCCTGAGTCAGAGCCTGCAATATATTAAGAAGCCCAAAAGAGTCATATGAGCATTAACATTTATGAAGCATTTCATAGCAGTTGTTGGCCTTTTTCATGAAAATGACAACATTCATTCAGTCTCTTTCAGGTAAAAATGACACTCACTTAAGAAATGACCTTTCCCCTTTGCATGTCCTATTTGAGTTTATATCAATCAATGTGCATTGCCCAGTCATCCTTGGGTCATGAAGTGGGCACATCACTTTGCGACATGAGTCTTCTTCTCTGTTCCTACGCATTTCTGAGGCAAGCATCAGAGAACATCATATGATGGGCATGTTGAAGACTGGTGGATGGGTCATGCTGCCAGCAGCACCTCACCTTACCTGGTGTTAGGCTTTTGATATCACTTGCTCTCTGTTCCTACCTTTTACTTTATGAACTACCTGATGACATCCTTTTTAATAAATTCACTTTTCCTTAGGCTAGTGAGAATTGGTCTACTTGCAACCCAAATTCCTAAAATATTAGCTAGCTCATCCCAAATGCTTATGAGACCTAAACATAGTATTCATTTTTGTGGGTTCTGTCTCCTAACATCTGAAAAAAAAAATTTATTCATGGAGTATCATGTCATTGTTATCAATTGCTGCCAAGTTGACGAAACATCGCCAAGTCCCGTTCCATTTTCATGATTATTAGGATGCTTGAAACTCTTAGGTTAGGCACTTTGTCAATTCATTTCACGGAGGGTTTCTCTAATTTTTGCTGCCCCTCTAAGATATTCACAGGATGTTTCTTTCTACTGACTGGTCTTTCCTAATGGCATGTCTTTAGTAGGGGAGCCAAAGTTTCTCAACTTCCACCTACGAAATTCCTGAGAGGCAAGGATGGGACATTACAAGTACACACACATCACGTCATCACATCACATCATCACATCACATTCAAATCTACTCTCATGACATTCCATTTCATTAATATATCCCTCATAAGATTTAAAGTCCCCAAATGTCCATCTGCTATTGAAAACAAATCTGCTGTGTGAGCCCAGTGACACTCACTCTTCTCTGTATTTCCCTGAAATCCAGCAATGACAAATGGAGAAAAATCAGTAGGAATTCCTGGACATCAACTGCCAAGATATAAAATTAATTTGGAATCTGAAAGACTGGCAAGCTGTTTCACAAATGGCTTGTCTGCACTTTCAAACAGTGCTTTGGAGACTGTGACTTTGCCAGATTTCTAGGAACCAGAATTTCGGGCTAAGTCCCGGTGGCATAGTGGTTGTGTGTGGGACTGCAGCCCACTGGGTTGGTGGTTCAAATCCACCAGCAGCTCTGGTAGGAGCAAGGCTGGGCCTACCACTCCCACCAGGAAAAAAAAAAAGAGCCAGAATTTCTACCAGAAGACTGAATACTGTGTGGTCAAAGTCTACAGGTTTCATTAAATATATGTGTGTGTTTATCACACATTGCATTTTTCAGACCATAAGATGTACCTGACCATAAGATACTCCCAGTTATTAGATCAAGAAAACAAGAAAAATATATTCTGATCCAAATAGTACCAGTATTCAAAAATGTTTTGGAGTACCACACCCGCAGGCCATATGATGCAACCTCATTTTCCTCCACTTTTTTGGGGGGAAAGATGTGTGCTATGGTCTGAAAAATACAGTGCATAGCTAATGTGAATTTTGTGTTAAAAATCCATCAGTGGACATTGGAGGATAATGCAATAGCTCCTTTTCTGAAGTTCTATAAGTTAATTATGGTATGCTTTTCCTCAATAGAGTTTTCTGTCACCTAAAATAGAGGTGGTTTTAAGAGAATGTCTACTCATTTTGGACTCCCTGGTTGTCAACTAGCTAGAGTTTTTTGATTAATTTACATAAAAAACACACATCATACTGCTATTCTTTTTACATCTTGTGCTATTTAAAAGTGGTGAAGGGGTTTCTAACTTGTACATGGAATTTCAAATGTGCATTTTGATAGACAAGAGAGCAGAAGCTTCCTGCTTGTCTTCAAGGAACACATAAAAATTTTGCCTGGAAGTTCATTTACCATCAAGCCAGGACTATAGAATAAGAAGAATGTGTTTTTATAAGATGGGGGAGCTGTTTCTAAGACCAAGAAACATAACATTAAGGGATTATTACTGATTTCCTACCCAGAATCCATTCTCCTTTTCTTTCTTACTAATAGAGCCTTGGTTTATTGTGGGCCACAGTATAGCTGATTAAAATACTCTATTTTCTAGCTTCTCTCACAACTATAGCTACTTATGGACCATAAATACAAGTTACTGGATGAGAATTCCTGATAAGCAGGTGGTGTTTTGCCCTTTTATCTATAATTCCCACCTCTCGTGTAGAATATAGATGGAGTGTCTGGAACACCAATGGGAACCTAGAACAGTAAGTTCACTTTAATGTTTTCAGGACTACCAGCCTGGGGCACAAGGGGGTTGAACTCCCTTCTGTATGGTACTCTTATATTGGGTGCAGTTGACTTTAATTCTAAATGGCACAAGAGGATAAAAGTAAACAATTATTTATATTGACCTGCAAGTATTTTTAACATGTCTCTAGATCAGTTGTCTGCAGATGGAAAAATGTTCAAGGGTATTATTCACATAATGGTGATTTCATTTGTGTTTCAAAACATATGTGTGGTGCTCAACTAATAGTTACACTGTTACGAGAGACAGAATTGGCTCTTCCATGTCAAGCATTTGTTGATCCCTGTGCCAGATCAAAACCTTCTGCTTTGGATTTTGACTTTATAATGTTCATAAAATGTTAGAGCTGAAGGAAATCTTATAGAATATCCAGGAGGAAAAATCCCCCATATTATAAGTAAAACAAAGTCCAGAGTGTAACCATAGTTGGTCCCAAGTGCTGCCCAGAGCTATTTATCAAGCCCTCATTATTATCAGTGCTTATCAAATATCCATTGTTATGCCTGTCAAGTCAACATTTGCCAGTACCCAAGAGGTCAGTCTTCATTTCAGTCTACCTCACCTGCCTCTCAAGACTCTGCTTTTTCCTTACTTAAATATATAGAAATATACATCCAATATAGACCTCCATAAGAAGCTTGTCTTTTTAAGCTCCACCATCCCTCTCATCATAAATATGGGCTGACAGAGAGTCGATGATCACTTTGATTTTGTTCGTGTGTGTGTGTGTGTGTGTGTGTGTGTGTGTATTTCAAGGAGAGACAGTGCAGTGTGAAAGCCATTTTTAGAGGAAACCCCTCAAACTGCTGAGGGAGAATGATGCCTGACAGGCATTTCTTTTATTGAATAATCCAGTTTACAAATGCTTTCCGACTGACTGAGGGGACTCGACGAGGTTAAAAATATGACAACCACAATCAAACCCAGACGGAAAATGTGCTGTGACTCAGAAACCCGGGAAGGGGCAGGTTTTCTTCTCGATGAACCCATGTTGTCGGAGCGCCTCTGGTCTAGACGTGTAACCTTTCACCTGGGTCGCAGAGTCCTGGTCAGGAAAGCTGGAAGCCCTCGGTCAACTCTGTTCTTTGAAAGAAGCTGGAGGCCTGGGCCTCAGTGCAGACTGACAGCCGCAGGTAAATCAAGAAAGCAATTGGGGAAAAGGCTCCGGAGCAGCCAACTCGCCTCGTTCATAGATCCTTACAGAGAATATAGGCATGCGGGGGCATTTTTGTCTTCGCAATTACTACTGAGAGTCACCCTCTCAGGGCTCCACGGGGATTAGCTCAAAAGGTTAATAGCATCTATCAGATTTACAGGGTACAACAAGGAAGATGGCGCATTCCCTTGGTGCGAGGTGTAATGTCACCTGTGTGGGCTGAGCAGTCCACATTCATTACCATTCATTGGCCCAATGGCCTGGGTTTTAACCAGCCTTGGAATGTAATCCGTCAACAGTTGAGCACTTAAACCGTAAGGAGAGTGGCATGAGGGAGCGGAAAGGGGAAGGCACCAGGACTAGAAGATGATGCCGCTTTGCTGATAGACCTTCTGAGGAAGTGACCACAGACAGATTCGTGCCTGCCCTGGGAAGTTTGAGACAGTGGAAGACTGGCTGTGTAGCGCGACTCTCTTAAAAATAACTTCATTAACACCCCCGTAGGCATCCTATTGCCACTTCATGAAAAGCTGTTGCTTCTCATCAACTCACTCTTACATGGAGTTTTCAAAACCCTGTTCAGATTTGTGTAAATATGTGACTATAATTGGCTCTCCAATTTCACAGCTTATCAAAGGCAGAAAGGGGCCTCGCCGACGTTTCAAAGACAATACGCGCATTGGATGCAATGGTCTATGACTCTCCCCAGCATTTTTAACCCACGATTGGAGAAACAGATGGTTAGATTTCCTAGGAGGCTGAAAACAGGAGCTGAGCTAATACAAAACTGCTCAGCTATCAGACAGGGCAAATACATTCTGTCGCCGTTTTTTGTTGTTTTTTCCCCCCCTCCAAATCACAACCCATCAGAGAAAGGATTTAGCTTCACAAAAAAGATATTTACCAGGAGCTTTCTGCAGAAGAGAAGGGCATGCTTTGTTAAACCAGATGCATTTTATTTTTCCTGGAACCAAGATTTATGAAAGCAGTGTGCTCATATTTCTCCATATACAGTAATTGGAACTCATTATGCTAATTGTATTTCCATTATCACTAATTAACAATCAGAGTGACCTGGCCCACAGTCTAATTTGTCTTTAATCTGTTTTTGTATAGGGAGTTTTACCCTGTAATTTCAAGGTGATAATTCTATTCAGTGCAACTTTATGAATGACAGAAGGTAACACTTTGGATACTTGAGGTTATTCCCCTACAACTGTCAGGGATGAAATGGGGGAGAAGATGGTTCTACCTCTCGCTGCTGAGCTCACTGCTTAACGTGATATCAGAGAGGAATCATTCATGATTCCTGCCTGGACTGAACTTGCAGTCAAGCAACAGAAAGTTCCATAGACTCAAAACCCAGCTCTTAATTTAAAATATGGAGGAATTAATCTAAGAAGTTGATGTTTAGTGTCATCAAGAAGAAAAATGGATATTTCAAGTACCTTTTAATGATTGGTTAACATCTTGCAAATATTTCCAAGTGACAAATCTCCTGTAATGAGAGAAATGACAACTTTGGATCACCCAGGAACATGCTTTTTTATTTAAAAATGGAGGGTGTTGAAGAGAGAGTACACATTAGTGATAATCTTTCTCAGATGATGTGTTTATTATTCCTTTGACCAATTTATAGCAGTTAGATGTGATAAGGGTAACGGGAACTAGATTTGGGACCCAAAGTCCCACATTTAAGTTCACGTACATTGTTCAATAGTTCTTTAATTGTGGGAAAACAAAAATTTCTGGTTGCACATCTTTAAAATGGACATAATAATGCTTTTGAGGCAAATCCTTGAGACTGCATAGAGTGCTGGTGAAAAAATGAGTGTTTGGGATTGAGACTGAGTTTCACTTTGATTTAATCTCCCACAGATTAACTAAGGATGGTAAGGAAGCCTCCAGACCCTTAGTACAGAAATAGGCACCATGAATAGTTCCTAGCTGTTCTGAGACTTCACTAAATAAATTTGGTGTATATAAAAAATGCATTTCTTAGTTCCTGGTTTCTAATCCCTGAGCCCCTAGTTCCTTGACAAGATTGACCCAGAGACTTTCACAATGGGCTCAAAGCTAAGAAGTCTGAGCAGGGCACAGACCCAGCCTGGGTTTCACTCTGTTGTCCACAGGGACATTGTGAATTGAAAGCAAGTGGATGGCACCTAACAACAAATGGCAGTTGATGGTAAACACATGACAAAGATTAGCGCTACAATGGGGAAGATGTAGTCATGGAAGAACATAGTGCTCAAGAATGCATTTTGTAGAGAAGTTTTTCACTACCATCCATCAGTGATCTGTATTTCATTCTGGGAATTGAATCGAACATGATCACCTGTACTCGTGGTAATGACACAATCAATGAGGAAAAGAGAGACTCATGCTGAGGCAATTAGGAGCTCTTGAGTTTGTTCAGATTCATAGCAATCTCATTTAAAAGAGATGTGGTGGCCATATTCTTTATGTCGATTTCATGATTGGGCATGTAGGGGTGGAGTCTATCCTGTCTAGCTGGAGGTAGCCAATGAGACTTCAGTGTGGGCATGGCTTTCTCTGAGAATTCTGGGACATCTCATGATTTCCCCCGTGGAACTGAGAAACTACAGACTCAGTTGCTTGGAGACGCTCTACTGATAAGAAACAAGCCTGATTCCCTCTGACCCATCCTGGAGGAGAAGCCACATGAGCTTACCCTGATGAAACCAGACCTGTGGGGCCAGAGAAGGCCAGAGAAGTCTGATAGGGAGAGCCCTGCCATCGATGAGATGCTTCTATCATCACTGGATACACAAGACTCTGCACTCACTGGCCTGTGATTGTCCTGGCATCGTTTCGTGAGTCTGAAGAAGACTAATGGATTGGTATCAGACATGTGGGCTAATATCAGACTTATCAGATTTGGACTGGACCGGATTGGGATGCTTTCTCAATGTTCCAAACCTCTCCTTTATATACATATGCGTGTCTATGAATTTGTTTCTCTAGTCTACCCAGACTGACACAAGAGGGTTTGTTTTACACACCCACAGGGTTTGTTTGATCACTCTCCTTGTGGAGGCAGATCTGATGGTCTTTCTCCCTTAGAGGTACTGGGTAGGTTTGAACTAACCATCTTGATCAGAAGTCTGCTACCTTAACTTCACTCTACCAGGGCTTTTTATTGCTCGGATAGAAGTAGTGAATGAAAGATAAGACAGAAAAAATGCACATAAATTAATTTTAGAAAAGCAGCTTCTACTTGTCCTAAGAAACCTTTGAAATGATCAATGGCAAAAAGCTGATCCCCTGACTTCCCCCCCCCACACACACACACATACTTAAGATTACTAATTGGAATAAGCAGTGCCAATTGTGTCCTGTCTTTTGTGTTTTAAAAGATCTCCTTGCTTGGATCAGTTGGTTTCCCTTTCCATGTTCTTCATGGTTTCAAAGTCAACACCATAGACTTGCCTTTGTAAAACAGAAGACTGCCTCAGCTGAGCCCCCCAATTCTCTTTGGCTCTTGGCCAATCTTAAGAACCAGTTGGACCACTGTGCCCCTTGTCCCGTAAAATACATAGCCTGGTCAGATTCCTGGGGAGTCCCAATTCTTCCCGACTGAGAGGTTTTCTAGAAGCTTCCAGGGTCAGATATAGTTGTAGTTCTATGGCATATTGTGGATTCGAATACAAAATGCTACTCCACTTCCTTGTCCGGGACATAAATTATAGGATATCACCTCACCATCAAAATCATCTTAATCAATGCTTCACCCTCTGGCTTTTCATAACAATTCCAACTCCCTGTTGATGTTTTCCATCTTCCCTTCTTTGAAGCAGATGGGGTGTGCCATGCTCTAGCCTCGTTAGTATCTTTTCCTGACTATAGCCCTATTTAGTTGTGATCACCCCTTCTCTTTGTTATCTAGTGTTTTCAACACAGAAATACCACAAGGGGCTGCCTTGAACAAAACAAAATGTAGTTTTCAGTTTAGGAGGCTAGAAGTCTGAGCTCAGAATGCCAACACTATGGGAAGGTTTCCTCTTCTCCTCTCCTCCCCCTCCCTTCCCCTCACCACCCTCTCCCCTCCCCTCAACCATCCCCTCTCCTTTCCCCTCTCCTCTTCTCCTCTCCAGGCTTTGGGGAAATATCCTTATCTCTTCTGAGCTTGTACTCCTGGACAATCTTCATGTACTTGGTGTCAATCTTTCTCCCATCCTCTCTTCTCTTGCTTGCTTGTTTAATATTTTCTGTATCTCAAAAGAGATCAACTCACATCAGTATGTATATGAGTCCTTCCTCATTCAGATACTGCAGATAGCCCATTCCCAAATCGGGTGATAACCACAGGTATAGGGGACAGAATTTACAGCACGTAATCCAGGGACACAATTTAATTCAGAACAGACCTGTGTATGTGGCAGCAGACACCCTGTCCTGCCTGTTACACATTGTGAAGGGACAAGCGGCCTTTGCTAGATGACTCATTTTTTAAACTGACCTTACTTCCAAAGCCACTTCTGGCTAGTTCATAATGATTTAATAATAAGGTGATCATTCCAGGATTTACACACCCATGTTATACTTGTTTCCCCAGGTAGAAGCAGAAGCCACCTGGAATCCTTCTCCGTATGGTATGATTTTCTCTGAGAGAGTTAGCAGTCACCAAGAACTTGCCTAGTTCTTCTCTATATTGCTAAGAGATAGAAAGGAACAATCTCTTTCCACGCTGAAGTTATAGTATTATGTTTTTCTCACATATACATCACAGCTCATTTATTTTACTCTTCCTAGAAAACTACCTCTTATTAGCTTTTCTGTATAATACACATCAGGAGAAAAACAAACTTAAAATAACCAGTGTATCTGAACATCAATGGCATTGTGGCTTGAAAGGAAAACAATAAGGAGTCAATTGAACCTGTGAACCATTTTAAATAGTAATCACCAAGCCTATTCTTCTCTCTCTCTCAACATTTTTTTCAAGTTACTAATAGCCTCTAGAGAAAATTTCATAAAAATTATATTCCAAAGTAGCCTTGTTTTCTGAACTTCAGTAGACCTCCATGGTACAATAGGAAAGAAAGATGGCAGCTATGTCGAATGCAAAGAATGTGCCGGCATCTGCATTTCAAAGAGTACACATCAGTCACTGCAAGGATTGATAAGCTTGCTTGGCACCATTTTGGTGTGGTTTCTGACAGAACTGAAAATCACCAGGTGGAGAAGATTTTTATCACAGAGGATTTCAGTTTGTTGCTTTGCAAGATGGATCTGCCAGTACCCACTTTCTTCCCTAATGATTAGAGAATATAAATAATCATGTTAGAACCACATTTCATGAAAAATTTTATCTTCAAGTGAAGAAAATTTCAATCCAGATGATTTATTTATTTATTTATTTATCTATCTATTTCACGCTCTTAATACCAAGCACAATACCCAATTGGGGCAGCTGGTTCAAATAGACCCCATTGGCCCCAAAGCCTTGCTAACTGAGAGTCCTTTAACAGTGAAGAAGTATCCACTACAATGTCTTTGAAAGGCAGTTTGCATGTTCCCCATCTGACTATTAAGAAAGATTTCCCATAGCACACATTATCGGTGCTTGAGTCAGAAAGCAACTTCCAAACCGCGAACAAAAGGTAATCGTGAGATGATCCGAATGCCTCCTTTCCCCCTCTTACATATAGGAGCAGCTATCTAGGTTTCCTCATTTACTTTAGAAAAAAACTAAAAAACAATCTGTGTGTACGGGCATGAGCATCTCTACCCACCTTGAGGAATGCAGGCTGACGCTCCCAGATGCAGATTTTACCCAAGTGTCTATCATTAGGGGCCAATGGAGCTAACCCTTCCCCTGAGTCTCCGCGAAGACTTTACATCATTTTTACTCTGCTGGGAAGGTTCTTAGGATTTGGGACACCTTGGGCTCCACCTCTCCTATTCAGGAGGAGGAAAGGCAATGTTTCATTCTGCTATCGCTGATTGTATTACCGCTCTCCATTTGCATACTGTCTGATGATTTGCATGTAGGGGCAGCCAAAAGGTCTCGGAATCACTTCTCTCTAAAACCATTTCCTTGCTGATAAGGCTTCCCATAAGCATGTCTGAGGAAAATGGGTCAGATTGGATTTCTGAAATTGTTTAAAGAAACATCTTCCAGATTGAGCAATACACTCCAGGCTTTACTGAAACATCTAATATGCTGACATTTTCTTCCAGTTATGCAAAAAAAGAGGAAAAGGCATTCTCCCCAACTCCCGACCAGGGACATCATTCTGCACAAACTTTTGATCTCACATAAGAACTCTTCAAGAGGTATTCCCTTTAATAGCTATACTCACAATGGTTTCAGCTACAATTGATAATCAGGATGGTGAGAAGCAGTTTCCCCTTCTGTTGTGAATGGGAAGTCCGTGACAAAAAAAATCTCACTGCAGTGGTGTTAGCAACACATCCCAAACTGCTCAAAAATAGCATCTGCTTTACTGATATTTTGGCACTTAGGGTCATTCTCATTCTATGTAGAATGAAAGACTTTACTAATTTAGTTTAGACAACAACAGGCATCATTGATATGGCTTGTTTTTGGTCATTTTGGATCTCATATACTTTTGAGGGATCCTGGAGGTACAGCAGTCACGGCCTTGGCTGCAAACCCAAAGGTCAGCAGTTCAAACCCACCAGCTGTTGTGTGAAATAGCTTGCAATCAACTTCCTTTAGGATACCCTATGCATGGAAACCCTAAGGTAAAGCTCAACTCTGTCTAGAGGGTCACTGTGAATCAGAACCAACTGAACAGCAATGGGCTACATCCTTCTGAAGATTGCATTCTTACCACAACCCGACAGCAAAACGGAGTTAAGTAATTTAAAAGAGACCTCTCATTTGCACATCCTGAAGACTGTCATAATCGTTCATATATTCTGTTAGCAACTAGGTGTGGTGGCAAGGGGAGGAGAGGGCAGGGAGGGTGGTTCCATCCTTTTTTGACAAGCAGGTTGCCTATGAGATCTGAAACTCTGCTTCTAAAACAGAGTGGATGTTTGAATCATACAGCAACATCTCCTAGAATGGAGTTGTGATGAGCTTCTTCAAATCAGGAGGGTTGAGTTCCATGTCTCCTGCAATTAATTTGCTGACCTCTTTGTACCTGGTGGATGGAGGTATATTCATGTATTCATTCATCTTGTCACGAGATTGATATTTATAAACTGAATCTTAATATACTCATCCTTTTGTGGTTCTTAGGATATGAGATGTTCTAAGAGATTACTGAGCTCGATGACTACATAGTTTAGAGAAGGGTATTGCCTTTAAATGATTACATATGAGTTTATCAAGCTAGAGACTGTGTCCTTCTTAATAAACAGCAGTGATAGTAATTAGAAGTACCTGGCACCCAAAGATTCTAGATGAATATTTCTGAATAAGTTAGTTAATGATATTGTACATAATTACAACAACAGAAATTTAGTCTACCTTTTTACTCCTATCTTTAGCACTTAGGAAACACATTTAATTTTGAAAATGAATTCAATAAATTTTGAGCACTAGCAACATGTCCAATAACTGGTTATGGGTGAAAATAGTAATAATCATGATAAAGGAAATTGTCTTTTTTATTGACTACATTACAGAGCTTTCCTCTCAATGTTCAATATTTTTTCAATAGTTTGAATAATGAAAGGACCCTGATACTTTCCAGAAACAAAAGCTGAAGGTGCCATGTACTACCAAAAAATGGACAAATCTGTCTTGAATTCAAGCACAGCCAAAATGCTCCTAAAACTGAGAATTGCAAAACTTCATCTTACATATTATCTGAAACTCATCAGACATATTATCTGAAAAGATCCGTCCTTGGAGAAATGACATCAAGTTTGGTAAAGTAAAGGGACAATGAAAAAGAGAAAGGCCCTTGACAAGGTGGGTTGCCAAGTGCCTGCAAAATGGGCTCACACATAAGAAAAATTGGTGAGATGGCACGGGATGGGATGTTGTTTTGTTCTAGTGTACATAGGGTCTCTACGAGACTGAAATGACTGGACAGCACCTAGTAAAAATCCACAGTGTATGCCTAGAAAAAGCAGTTCATTTTCATGGTAATCTTATGTCACAGCGAGCGCTACAATGCCCATGTTTAAAAATGAAAACAATTTTCTAATTTTTACAAAATGCAGAGCAAGTACGATAAAGCAGAACTTTGAAAGCAATAGTTTGCCTACAGAACATACACTCTTAAACACTTTGCTATTCTGCCCAACAGAGGTTGGCTCAATTGATTTGGAGTCAAGTACAGCCATATTTTTGAGTGTTGGATATCAGGTTACAAGTCTGCATGCTATTTTCTGTGTTTGTTTTCCATACAATTATGGACCCCACTACACCTATGTACCCGGCACAACTTTAACATGTTGCACTAGTGAATCCTCACAGCATTTTTTTTAAATCGAGAAATAATGTAGAAAAATGACCCCAACTACAATATTTACAAAAGATGGATATATATATATATATATATATATATATATATATATATATATATCCTGA
The DNA here is from genome assembly GCA_004026705.1 of Nesogale talazaci. Taxonomy (NCBI): domain Eukaryota; kingdom Metazoa; phylum Chordata; class Mammalia; order Afrosoricida; family Tenrecidae; genus Nesogale; species Nesogale talazaci. Next base: position 4,201 of record PVJH01021478.1, on the reverse strand, counting down.
AAACGAGAGGTCAAGTAAGAGGTGGTTTACTCTTGGAGACTTCCATGCTTGATACTCATTTTTTTCAGTTTGTGGTAACTTATGTGTTGTGATACGATAAACCATGCCAATAGTATTTCAAATGCCAGCTGGGTTGCTACATGGGAAAGAGCTCAATTGATTTTTCAGAATAGATAGATTGGGAAGAAGGATCTGAAGTTTGACTTCTAAAAACATGGCCACTAGAAACCTTATGAAGAGCAGTATGGAAGATGAAGACCTCAGATTGGAAGATATGCAAAATATGATTGACAAAGAGTTGCTTCCTCAAAATTGAGTCAATTTTATTGAGATGGATGAGACAAAACTTTGGGACTACTTGTAGATGTATGAAGAAAAATAAGGAGAATTTGTTGCAAATAGCTATTAGTAATCATAACAGGAAATATTTGAAGTATGAATTGAAAATCAGAAGTTTTTAAAAAATGACACTAAATTTGTAAAGGAGATGTCCTAAGCTCTTAGTGATCTGACATGGACTAGCACTGGCCATTGTCAATGAGACAGTCTATTCTGCTGAGTGTAATAAATTGAAGATAAGCGGTGTGATTGTTCCATAATGTGGTGTCAATTTGAGGATTAAGAGTATAGGGGTGGAGTTTAGCATGTCAATATGGAGACAGCCAATTAGACACATTAGGAACATCATTAATGGTGTCATGTAAATCTTCAGTGAAAGAAGAGTATAGCACAAAGAAGTTTGCCTCTATTTTGTCGACATGCAACCAGGTGGAGCATAACAAATAATGAGTAAAATGGATAAGATGGAAATCTCAGAATGTTTCATTGGGCACATGCAGAAATAGCATATGGATGAAAAGGTAGTCTTTCTAATCGAACAAAAGGATACTGAGTGGTTTGAAATGTTCTTTTCAACATGCTTATTCAATGTGGATGCTGGACAAATCATCTGAGGAACTGGTCCATGTGAAGAAGAATGCAGCATCAAAATTGCAAGGAGATCTATAAACAACCTGTGCATTATGCAGATAACAATACTGCTTGCTAAAAATGAAGAAGACAAAGTATTTACTCATGAAGATCAAAGATAGAGAAGTCAGTCTGAGTTATGTTGTTAGATGCCATTGAATTGGTTCTGATCCACCGTGACTTTATGCACCAAGGGATGAAACTCTGCCTGGACCTGTACCATCCTCACAAGTTTTCCTTTGCTTGAGCCCATTGTTACTATGATGTCAACCCAGCTCCTTTTTGGCCCTCCTATACTTTACTGCCACCACTCTTTACCCAACCTAATGTCTTTCTTCAGGGACTGTGGCAAGGGGTGGGTGGGGGCTCTCCTGGTTAAATCTATATTGGTTAGAGTTTAACACAGAGGAAGTGAAAATTTTCACAATAAAAATCAAGGTAAATGAAGAAAAGGCAGAACCTGTCGAAGATTTCATTTTACTTGGATCCACAATCAGGAGCCATGGGAGCAGCAGTGAAGACATCAACAAATGTAATGTATTATGTAAGTCAACTGCAAAAGACTTCACAACTGTTATTTTAAACTTTTTATTGTGAAATGTGTGAAGGCTTGCAGATCATACTTTCAACAATCCATTTGCTTCAAAACAAGACACCTGCTTCATCTCACTCACTGCAATCTCCCCAACGTACCATCACTCATTCCAATTCCTTCTCACATTTTCCTGTTTCAATCTCTTTTTTTAATTAAAAATCATCTTATTAGGGGCTCGTACATCATTTTTCCAATACATAAATAAACATACTGTGACAAGGACCCTCACACGTCCGCTGCCGTCATCATTCTCCAAACAGCCGCCCTCTCCCCCAGCCCCTGGTGTTGGTTCCTCCAACCCCTCCCCTGTTTCCCTGCTCTCCCTCCCCCACCAACACTCAATACTTTATAAATTATTATTAATCTCTCGTATCTCACCCTGCCCAACACCTCCCTCAGCCCACTCCCCCATGCCCATCCTTGAGACAGGTCATATGTAGATCCTTGCAGTTGGTTCCATCCCTACCACACCTTCTCTCCACTCATCCAGTAGTTCCAATCTAACCACCGGCCCAAGGGGGCTCATCCATCCTGGTTTCCCCATATCTCCAGCCCCTCTCTCCACTAGTGTACCTTCTCCAGTCCATCCGGATTTGCAAGGTAGAGTTGGAATCATGATGGTTGGGGGGTAGGGAGACCTCAGGAACTAGAGGAAACTTGTATGCATCATCACTGCCTGGCTGCACTCTGACTAGTCTGCCTCCTTCGCCTGGCTCTCCTGTAAAGGGGTGGCCAATTACCCACCAGTGGGCCTTAGCTCTCCACCCTGTCCCTTCCCTCACTCATAATGAAGTGATTCCTATTCTTTGATGCTCAATGTCTGCTCTCTTTGGGGCCTCTTGATCACACTTGCTGGTGTGCTTGCTGTGGACTTTGCTGTCTCCGTGCTGAATGGCGACTCAGTTATCTTCAAGTCTTTGAGACTCTAGACATTCAGTCATTTGGTAGCTGGACACCATCTTTTCTTCTACTATTTGCCTCTGTATCCATTTGTCTTCAGCGATATCGGGAGTTAATTTGATTTTTGTTCTTTGATGCCTGATGCCTGATTGTTTCAGCACCTCATGATCACACAGGCAAGTGAGCTTCTTTTACCATGGGTTTTGTTGCTCCTGAGCTAGATGGCTGTTTGTTTATGCTCAAGCCTTTAAGACCCCAGATGCCATATCTTTTGATAGCTGAGCACCTTCAGCTTTCTTCACCACTCTTGCTCATGCTCCCACATGTCCTCAGTGGGCACCTTAGGGGTGTGGGCACACATTGATATGTGTTTCCCACCCCCCCTCCCGTTTGATGTCTATTACCTGGACCTTTCACCATCATCTGGCCATGCTGGCTGTTGTGCAACAAATGTTGGAGGGGACGTGGTGAAATAGAAACACTTCTACATTGTTGGTGGTCATGTAGATATGTACAGCCATTGTGGAAAGAAGTCTGGCAATATTTAATGAAAATGGAAGTTGAACTACCCTATGATCCAGCTATACCACTATTGGGTATATACCCAGAAGAGGCAAGAAATAAACCACAGTCAGCAGTATGCACGCCAATGTTTATTGCAGCACAATTCACAATCACAAAGACGTGGAAGCAATCTAAATTTCCATCAGTAGATGAATGGATTAACACATTCTGACACATACACACAAAGGAGTACTATGCCTCACTCAAAAGCTCAGACGAGCACATGAAACACATCTCTGCGTGGGAAGAACTGGAGGAAATTATGCTAAGCGAAGTCAGCCAATCACAAAAGGCAAAGTACTGCATAAGCCCCCTGAGGTAAGTAGAAACAGTATGGTGAGTATAAAAGAGAAAACTCCTGTACCATAACAGTTGGTCCAAGAAGTAGGGTAAGGGAAGGAGGGAGGACCAAACCCAGGGAGGTACTCGTTGGATACAACACAGTAATGGGAGAAAGATGAGGGGGTAGAGGGGATAGGGAGATAAAAGGGAGTTCAAAAATGAAAGGATAACAGAGGGAATGGGGCACTAATCTACCCAGGGGGGGAGTACTGGTCTTGTCTCCACAGAAACCGGAGTGGGCAAGCAGTTCCTACCACAAAGCACCCAACCTGTAGGACAGCGTGGATGCATGGAAGGATGCAAGAAAAGAGAGAGCTACAGAGCCAGAAGCAACCAGAGTCAGATGGGCAACTTTTCTAGAAGTGGGCGTGGCAGAGAACAGGTTAGGAAAGGGGCCAGCATCCCACACCCACAGGGATAAAGACAAGAAGGGAGGAAGAGGAAGAGAGTTGGTCCAAGCTCCATGCCAATACATGATCCTCAGAGGACTATATCCCTCTGGAGATGCTATGAGCCACAGAAAGGACTGGGCAAACAACGATTCCTGGGGGCACGAGAGAGGGGAGGAAAGGGGGGTATGGACAAACACGTGGATAGAGGAGGGGGAGCAACAAATGGTCTGGAATCAATGGAAAGGAGGGTGTGGGAGGCCAGGTCGGGATTAAGCAAGGACAATGAATCTATGAGGAAACAAACACCAATGAAGGTGGAACAAGATAGTGGGATAGGAGGGAGACGGAAGGAAATACAGGAAAGAGCTAGAAGGCAAAGGGCACTTGCTAAATCCCGACCTGGCCTCCCACACCCTCCTTTCCATTGATTCCAGACCAT